>JACCHV010000149.1:0-61062 GCA_018907245.1 Eupristina koningsbergeri
GCTGGTCTAGTTTTTCAGATATTAAAAAAAAAAAAATTTTTTTGCTGATATAAAATTTCGATTTTTCTCGAAAATCATGAGGGTGCATTTGATGAAAGTTATTTTATCGTGTAGGTAAAGTATCGAAGAGCCAGCCTACGAAGATTTACCTTGATGCAATAATTGGTTCATATTTTATTAAAAAAACAGTATTTGTACTTTTTCGAAAGGCTGAAAGTTTGGTACAGATTCCTTTACAGTTGTTTTCCATATAAAAATTGTCAAGTATCCCACCTGTATTTGATATGAGGTTGTGAAATAAAATTGTTGCTGTTTGATTCAATTGTTTTTATTTGTTAGTTAATAGATAAAAAAAAAATATAAGTATTTGCTTTTCTCTAAAAAAGTATTACTAGTTTCATTTTGACCGCTAGTGGCGCTGATAATTCTTTTATTACAGTACATATGCATTCTGCAATAATTTTGCATTATTTAATTGAATATTCGAGCGATATTCTTGAAAAAATTAAGTTTTATAGTACAAAAAAGGTGCATTTGTTTAAAAAAAAAATGACGTGGCTAGCTAGTCTAGTTTTTCAGATATTAAATAAAAAAAAAATTTTTAGCTGATATAAAATTTCGATTTTTCTCGAAAATCATGAGGGTGCATTTGATGAAAGTTATTTTATCGTGTAGATAAAGTATCGAAGAGCCAGCCTACGAAGATTTACCATGGTGCAATAATTGGTTCATATTTTATTAAAAAAACAGTATTTGTACTTTTTCGAAAGGCTGAAAGTTTGATACAGATTCCTTTACAGTTGTTTTCCATATAAAAATTGTCAAGTATCCCACCTGTATTTGATATGATGTCGTGGAATAAAATTGTTGTTGTTTTATTCAATTGTTTTTATTTGTTAGTTAATAAATAAAAAAAAAATATAAATATTTGCTTTTCTCTTTAAAAGTATTACTAGTTTCATTTTGACCGCTAGTGGCGCTGATAATTCTTTTTATTACAGTACATATGCATTCTGCAATAATTTTGCATTATTTAATTGAATATTCGAGCGATATTCTTGAAAAAATTAAGTTTTATAGTACAAAAAAGGTGCATTTGTTTAAAAAAAAAATGACGTGGCTAGCTGGTCTAGTTTTTCAGATATTAAATAAAAAAAAAATTTTTAGCTGATATAAAATTTCGATTTTTCTCGAAAATCATGAGGGTGCATTTGATGAAAGTTATTTTATCGTGTAGATAAAGTATCGAAGAGCCAGCCTACGAAGATTTACCATGGTGCAATAATTGGTTCATATTTTATTAAAAAAACAGTATTTGTACTTTTTCGAAAGGCTGAAAGTTTGATACAGATTCCTTTACAGTTGTTTTCCATATAAAAATTGTCAAGTATCCCACCTGTATTTGATATGATGTCGTGGAATAAAATTGTTGTTGTTTTATTCAATTGTTTTTATTTGTTAGTTAATAAATAAAAAAAAAATATAAATATTTGCTTTTCTCTTTAAAAGTATTACTAGTTTCATTTTGACCGCTAGTGGCGCTGATAATTCTTTTTTTATTACAGTACATATGCATTCTGCAATAATTTTGCATTATTTAATTGAATATTCGAGCGATATTCTTGAAAAAATTAAATTTTATAGTACAAAAAAGGTGCATTTGTTAAAAAAAAATGACGTGGCTAGCTGGTCTAGTTTTTCAGATATTAAATAAAAAAAAATTTTTTTGATGATATAAAATTTCGATTTTTCTCGAAAATCAGGAGGGTGCATTTGATGAAAGTTATTTTATCGTGTAGGTAAAGTATCGAAGAGCCAGCCTACGAAGATTTACCTTGATGCATTAATTGGTTCATATTTTATTAAAAAAAAAGTATTTTTAATATTTTAGTGTTATTTGTCCATCTTTTGCTTGCGTATCGACAATTAGATATTCTTTTTACCATTATAATTTTTTTTTCCTTGTTTGTGGATTATTAATTATTAATTTGCACAATTTTTAGTTGATTGATTGGTTTAGTTTATTTATTTAAATTCAAATTTCCTTGTTATCGTGTTGGGCTTGTTCACGCATGCGCTTTGGCTTTAGTTCATGGCCTAAGAGTTTTTATAATTTTTTATTATAAATATAATTTTAATTAAAAATTTAGAGGGGGTGCAATTAATTTGGGCGAGGGTGCATTTGTTTAAAAAAAAAATTGATCGAAAATATTGAGTATTGATCGAGTTATCGCGAATACAAAATTTTTGTTGTTCAAAATCTTTATGAATTTTTTTCTCAAAATCTAAGGGGGGTGCAGTTAAAAAAAATAGTTTTTTCGGAGGGTGCATTTGAAGATCTACCTGTCCATATTTTTTTTTTTTGGAAATTCGAAAGTTCGTAGGCTGGCGTGGGGGTGGTTAATTTCGTAGTCGAAAATCAAAATTTAGCTTCAAGAGCAAAAGATATGAAACACCTCTGCATGTGTTGTATCGGTGTGCAATCATTCTTATGCCGATTCCCTTGCAGATATTTTATTTTTTTAATGAATAATTATCAAACTTTTGATTTACTTTTCGATGGATCAAATTCGAGGAAGTTTATAGGATCAAAATGAAAAATATTCGAAAATAAAATTCTCGATGCATTAAAAATGATACACTAATAAATGAATGGAATGGAATAAATGGATGGCTGAATGGATTTTAATAAGAAATACTGTAAAATATTATGTATAATTTTTGTTTTAAAAATAGTTAAAACAATCCATTCTATTACTTTTGATTAAAATATAATTTAAATATGAAATATTGTAAAATATGCTTAAACTTTAAAAATATTAGTTACTAACATTCAATTTAATTAAAAAATATATAAATATATTGATTTAACTAGTGCTCGAACAAACAATATGCATAAACTTTTAAAATATTTGATATTTAAATTATATTTTAATCAAAAGTAATAGAAATTATTGTTTTAACTATTTTTAAAACAGAAATTATACATAATATTTTACAATATTTCTTATTTATTTGTATATATATGAGAAATTTTAAAAAATATTATTTTTACAAAAACATTTACTATTAAACTTATTTACTTACCAATAAAATTTGTGTCATTAATATTGATTTATGAAATACCTCATTGAATCTCATCCACATCACTCTTTATATTTATTTGATAATATAAAAATCTATTCAAAATTCACTCACACTAATTTTTAATAACATGGTTGTTGATTCGCATCAGTTTATTTTTATTTCATAAAATAAAAATCAATTCTAAATTAACTCACACTAACTTTATAACAAACACTAATTAATTATATGTTTATTTAGATTAATATTTACTTAGAAATTTATTTATATCCATTGCACCCGAATAACTGAATTTTGAAGCTTCTTCTATGAAGAAATTTTTAAGAATTAAAAACTTGAAATCTGTTGTCGAATACAAGTGTTTGAAATACTAGATTGTAAACACATGTACCGGGTTACCAGTACCGACACACGAAAAGGGACATATGGGGCGATTTTATTTTTATAATTTGTCGAAATTGTTACTAATACTAGAAATAAGAAAGAAAAATTAGTTTTTGAATTGAATATAATCATTTGAAACTAAAAGTATATGTTATTATTAAAAAATCAAAAAAAATTCAAAAAATTTCTGTCTGTGGCCCGGCTGCTACGTTTGTCGCCGCTCTCCCATGTACAATGACCCCCTTGGCTAAAGCCATATTAAAATACTTAGAAATTAATTTAGTAGACTACAAAACCTTTTCAATTTTCATAAGATTATAATTTATATTTTTACAAAAATAGATAATAAAAATAATTATAATGTTTCATATTTCGTGTTTCATGTTCATATTTTTTTGATTAAATATTAAACATTGGATTCTTGACAGGTATAATTAAAAATTATTGGAATGACTCCAATTCTATAACGAAATGATACAAAGTGGAACTATTTTCTAAATTTTATTTATTCAATTCGTAAATTCACTCAATAATCAAATATTCTCTATCGAATGTTTTTATCAATCGTTGTACTTTAGAATTTTGAAGATTTATTTTGTTTCTGAATATTGTACATTAAATTTCAAACGAAATGAAAGATTTTATGCTGTAAAGTTTTTAATTTAAATTTCATTAATACACAAATTATACGCAACAACAAAAGCAACAATAATAAAGGATTAAAAATAAAATATTTGTTTTTTATATTACTATTTCCATGAGAATCTCAAGAAATACAACAATTTAATAAATGTATTATAATGTATAAAAAAAATTGTGTTTTTAAATATAAAATGAAATTTTTTTTTTTATTTCGGGTTTTTTGTTTATATTAATTAGTACTATAATAATAAATAATAAAAAAATCAAAGTAACAAATATTTTTGAAATGAATAAAAAATACATTTAATTTTTCCCTCGGTTATGAAAAAATATTCATTTTCAATATATACCTGCCGACACACAGATTTTAAAACAGAATTTAATGTTGTTTTTTAAAAACTTTGTTAAAATTATTTTTAAATTTAAATAAATATAAATTATTTTTTTATGGTAAAATTCAAAAAATTTTACTAATTGGAAATAAAAATAATTTAATCTTTAAAAAAAAAAATTTTTATTCATTTATAGTATAATAATTTACATGTAATTGTTAATATAAGCAATATTAGGATTTTGTGTTATTAATGGTCGGAAAGAGTTAATTCAAAATACAAAATATATTTATAAATAAAATTAATTAATATATTTATAATTAAAATTAATTTTCTTAACTTTCTATTGTTTGTAATTACTATTTTAATTATGATCTACGTTTACAAATATTTTAAAAATAATTTATAAAGGAAGAAAATCACAATTTGTAAAGTTATATATTATTGATTATTTTTTTAAGAAAAAAAAATTCGATCCTGCCAGGATTCGAACCTGGAATCTTCTGATCCGTAGTCAGACGCGTTATCCGTTGCGCCACAGGACCGCTTAAAAAGAATGATTCAATGTTAAAATACCTTCATAATATTAATAATAAAAAAAATAAATTTTATAATATATAAACAAACTTTTTTAACAATATTACACATTCATTTTGTATTCATTTATTAATTTTTTCATTAATCATATATATTATTTAAAAAATATATTAAAAATATATTTTTTTATATTTTATTCTTAACAATGTGTTAAAATCAAAAACAAATTTTTTTTATTTTTTAAAGAAATTTGCATGAAAATAAATTAAATCAAAAAATTCAAAGCATAATTTTAGGAGTGTTTAAATACAATTATCTATAAAATAGAATTTTTAATATCTTTTTTTTTACAATATAATTTCTGCAATAACACTTACTTATAAAAAAAGCGATAAGTATATTATTATTCGCTAAATGAAAAATTAAATTTGAATGGCTCATTTGATACATTGAGATTCATTATCATATTTTCATTTGATTGTTTATTTATTGTAGATAGCTTGTTTATTTTATTTTTTGAGAAACATGCCTTCTTCAAGAAAGATGATTTTTTTCCCATCTTTTTACTATTGCACGAAATAAACTTCACAGCAGCTGATATTTTACCAAATTTCTTTTCATCTTCTGTCATTTTAGTTCGATAATCACCAAATGTATTTCTCATAACTTGCCTTTTTTTAATCAATGATGAATTACTGCTTTTTAAAACATTTAAGCTTTTAGTTAAATTAAATATTTGTTTATCCTGAAGTCTCATTTCTGAAAGTCCAGCTTGTAATTGTTGAATACACCAACATAACTCAAGTTCAAATTGATCCTCAAGTTCTGGGTCGAGACCACTTGATGTCTGTGGAGAATTTTTTTTTGAAGGCAATGTATTTTCTTGTTTCTCTTGTTTAGTGATTAGTTTTGGAGGTCCAGTTTTATTGTAGATCTACAATAATTTTTAAAAATTTAATGTTAAAATGCAATTTTAATTTTTAATTTTTATTAATAAATTTTTCATGTAAAATAAAAATTAACTGTCAAATATTCACAAGAAATTAAAAATGTCTATAATATTCTTATATTTAATCATTAAGTAATACTTTAAATATATGGTAAATAAAATATCATAAAAACCAAATTTTAAAATTTGATAAATATTTAAAAAATGTGTAAGTATAACCTTAAAATGCATAAGAGAATGTAGATGACGATTTTTGTTAAAATATTTGTAATTTAAAAATTTACTTGCTTTTTTTGGTTTTGTAGGCATAATTATAATTATTAATAATTATTTAACCTTGATTTAAAACAAATTATTTGTTTTATGTTGACTAGATAGATTAGACACTTCTTCAAATTTTATTAACATAATTCATGTGAGTATAACGGTAGTATTAAAAAATTTTTAAATGTATGATGTCTACAAATTAATACAATAAATGATATAACTGGTAAGAATAAAAACTGAAAAGTTTTCTAAAAATAAATATATTTTTTTTTCATTAATTTGGTTTTCTATTATTCTAGTTTTCTGGATTATTTTCACATTATTCGTAGTTACTACTAAGCATAAAATAAAAAATATTGGTTTCTTCAATAATACTGTTTATTTAATTATAATACCTAATTTTTAAAAATTGAAAAAATTGAATGTACAGTTTGAATAAAAAATATACTTTTATATAATTTTATCATAATAAATATTTTCATATTTTAATAGTAATAATTTGTCAATATAACATACAATTTATTTCTATAAAACATTCCAAATGAAATATGTAATTATTAGACACAATAAATATCAATAACAATAAAAATGAATGATTAATTAAATATTTGTTAATAACAATTATAAATGATAATCTACATTTAATGTATCGTATTAATAATTATTAATTTTTATGTTCTTATTTTAATTAGATACTGCATTTGACTTCTACAACTGTTTCTTTTACATGTTCTTTGTCTTTACAAATTGTAGGTATAATTTATTGTTTACTATAAAAATTATTTATATTGTATTAATTTTAATAAAGATTTTTTAAAACTAAACCAAAATAATGATTAATAAAGAAATATTTGGTTTGGATAATTAAAAAGTATTGGTATTCAGTTTATTTTAAAATTTATTTATTACATACACTGTACTTGTATATAAATATCATACAAATTCGAGATTACTCGAGGAAATTTGGGAAAAAATTACCTAAAACGACAATGTTAAATACATCACGTAATATACAATACTAGATGAGGCTCTTTTATAATATCTGCTTTAAATCTTTTAAATATACTTGTCAAGTCGCGCATTTTCCAAGGCTCACATGTGTGTTTCATATTTACAAAATTTCACCACGCGTACTTTGGTATTTACTCGGGTTGCAACTCATTTAGAATAATAAGTAAAAAGTTAAAAGTTGATTTTTACACAACAAATAACAAAAATACTAAAATACTGTTATCGTTATGTTCACTTAGACCACCTGTCGTGTTTTTAATATCTTGGACATCTCTTGAACAAACACTTTAATTGTCGACCTAGTTGAGATGTCAATTATTGTATAAAACATTTATATACACTTTGTTTTACTGTTTCGTATGTACAGATTTCCACATATGAGGGAAAATGAATTTTATGGCTAAAAGTGATGAACAACTAAATAACAAGTGAACAATAAACAGACGCTTAATTTGGAAAGCAACGTTTTTTAAGAACAACGTTTACGCATTTTCTGAACGCACAGAAAACTTTATTCATTCAATGGATGCAAATTAAATAAGTTGCAGTTAAAAAATAGTCAACATTGTATTGTATATTATTCAGTTGAATTAATAGAAAGTTATTGCAATAATTTTAAATTTTCTCTTACCAAGATGTATTGTTAAAAAAATATATAATTAAAATTTCATCAAGTACATTTTTTTCATGAAGATATTAAATTAAAGTGAAATAATTATATTTTAAAACTTAGTTAAATTAACATTCAACTTATATCAATCTAACCAGTTTAGAAATCGAAGAATTTGAATATATTTCTTATTAATATATTATTAAATAAAATACTTGTATTAAAAGACATATTTTATTAAACAAATAAATAACAAAATTTTAAAAGATTCTTGAACTAGCAAGTGAGCAACAACTCATGAAACTAAACGTTTTTTATAACAACATTAAATACATTATTATTAACAAAATCACGCAATCTTTCAATCTTATTAAAGATTCCAAAAGTAACTTTACATAATTCAGTTGCGGTATCTCTATTAAATTTTTTGGATCACTGGGCAATTGAAACACAATAATATTCATAAAATAAACAATTTCGTTGTTACTGATTAGCTTCAGCAATTTATAGAAACTGTATACATTTTTTTAGTTGTTATTTTATTAATTTTATTTCCGAAACATTAATTATACACTATAAATTAATTATACACCGATTAAAAACTCACTGATCGATAACGACAAAGCCTTCATGGTGATACAAAGAATAATCAAATAAAATTTTTTTTAAAACTTCGAAGTTTGGTTACTTCGTGTCAATACATTTATATTTTTAAACAATATATACTTGATTTTTATTTAACGAAAATAAGTGCTTGCAGAAGAGTAAATCCTTTTTTTTATCCTCGTAAGATTCAAATGTCTATTTTACCGATCATAAATTTATGATGGCTTAAAAATTTATTTATTTTATTTATACAACTTTCTGAAAAATTGTTAAATCACTTATTTTTTTATATTACTTATATGGTTGTAGCAGTTTGAGGCAGTGTATTATTATAGTGTATTAATTTGTTTATTAGACGTATCACTTATCATAGAAAATAAAAGAATAATGATTAAACGCTTATTTCATAATTTCATAAATACATGTATGTACAAATTTTAAAAATGTTATACACATTATATGTTTGATCCAAAGACAATTTTCGGTAACTAAACGTAAGTCGGTAAAGTAGAATTCAACATTATTACCGATACTCTCAATTATATTTATTTTTTTTAGTCTTAAACTTCCCAAAATTTCGTCTTTCAATCATTGCGTGATGAAGATCATCGATTCTTTCATCTGACCAACAATATAATAAATATAATAATATTTATTATTATATCTAGCATTTCTGGGATATTTAAGATTGTTAGGACAACACTACGGGCTGCCAGTGTCATGGTGAAGCGAGTCGCTATCGCTTTCAAGGTATGTCACATAACTGTCTGTGCTGTCAGGGTGCTGACCCATGTCGGGCCCAGGTCCAGGACCATTTCCTCCCCCTGGATGATGAGGACCTGGAGCAGATAAGGAGCCACCGCCACCGGAGTCACTCATGGGACCGCTCATCATACCTGGTGGTTGTAATTGAGGTTGTCCACTGCCATGTATGTCATAGCCGTGCATCTGGAAGCAAAATTTTTATCGATGAAACTTTTGTAATTGACCAAATTCAAAGTGAGTTCTATTTTGAAATCATTATTAGAAATTTATCATTGAGTTTATTAAAAAAAAGTTGGACAATTTTAAATTTGATTGTGTAAATTGTTCCTGCGTATTATGATATTTCTACGTTCGATAAAACTCCGAATTTATTTTTAAAAAAGTGCAAGTGCAAGGAATTTTTAAAATATCGTTATTGTGTGTTTGAGATTGATATTAAAAGTATTTTTTATATAATTTATCTTGTTTAATTCACTTTAAAATGCCCTTGTAATTGATATTGATGAAAACAATTATTGATATTTCAAAATGATAAATATATTTAAAATGATAATTTATTTTTATGTAAATTAGTGATTTATGTCATTTATATTCTATTACATAAAATTATTTTTTATATAGCAATCTTTAAATTATTTAAGAATTTACAATTCATGATATAATTATTAACTTTTATTTTTGATTTAAATAAAAAATATAATTAATATGTGTTGAACTATATCGTTTTTAATCGACAGCTAGTTGTTATTATATGTATATTTACTTTATAAGTTTTATATATTTGTTAATATTAATAAAATGCTGTTTACAGTTTATACATAAATTTTAATAATTCTTATCCTTTACTTTGAATACTACGTTTAAGCTACTACATTTTATAGTTACATTACTTATCTCCATAAATTAAACTATAATTTATTCATAAGCTTCCTGCATTATTATCTCATTTTAAAGTCTTAGATAATTTATAGCACCTTATAATAATTTACAAGTAAAGTGACGTTCATATTTTTTTCAAAGTGATGTTGGATATTATGCAATAACAAATATAAATTATTTTTTTCTTTTCCTTGTTTCAATTCTGAATAAACTTAAGACAACTATTTCCGCGGATATTATTTATTCTTAAAAAAGAGAAAAATAGAAAAGTATATTGATATTCACATCGACAAGTTCTTACTTCTCGATATTTGGTAATTTGTGAAAAATTCAAACGTAAATTCATAATGCTTATTGATTACCACCTCTAACCAAATCAAGAATTTACTTTTTATATTCATGTCAGCGGTGAACAATAAATTCCAGAATTCTAAATCTTCTATTAAGTACGATTTAACATTACCTGGGAAACCAAGTGATGAAAGGAAGGTGCGTTCGGATCCAATCTGTCCAGATCAGTGTGAAGTGCGAAATCGGAGAGGGCTTTCCAAGGCGGTTGGTAGGCCTGGACCTCCAAAGGAGTCATCCCGATTGGACTTTCGTGCCTGACAGGACTGCTGGCCACCATCGGGATGCCGTGCATACCACCAAATCCTAATTTCCGTCCGTCCTGAAACGGAAAATACTTCGTTTCGTCAGATGTCTTTCTCTCAGGATTTTGCATGATTAGTTTCATTTTAAGTGTAAAATATCAATGGGACTTGTGAAAGTTGATAATAAGCACTTTCCATTTTTTTATTTGATAAAACAATAGTTTTGATCGAATGAAGTGCGGGTTGAATATAACCTGGTGCTTTATTCAACCTGCATATTATTGGATCAAAATTGTTATTTTATCAATCAATAGGACTTGTATCGAGTGCCGACTTATTTAAATTAGATGGAAGAGTTGAATTACCAATTGAATAATACATTGAAGACGAACCGGTAAATCTAAACTGTGGGTATTTCAAAATGTGACTAAAGTCATTTAAAATTCCGATTCATTAAACTAGTTCAAAAGGATCAAATGGAATTGAGAAAAAACACAAATCTACTACATACCTTTTCCTGCTGCATCTGCTGCTTCATGGCGATGGTTTTTTTCTTGTCCTTGCAGCGTTTATTCTGGAACCAAACCCTGATGACGCGGGGACTCAGCCCCGTCATTTCCACGAGCTGCTCCTTCATAAGGGCGTCCGGGCGTGGGTTCGCTGCGTAACAGGTCCGCAACGTGTGAAGCTGTTTCTCGTTAAGGACAGTGCGGACCCGCGTGGGTTTGCCGTCGGAGCCGCCCCCCTTATGGCCCGTCGTACCCCGACTTCCACCTACTGTCTTGTGTGAACCACTCTCCGACTCAGAGTCTGCAACATCAAACGATAACTTTTTAGTTTTCAAAAAGATTTACCTGGTTTCTTGGACGTAAAAAGTTCAAACTCAGATATTTACGTACAATAGAAAAAGGCAAAATTAGAATAACACCTAGTAAGTTTCTAAACACACATGTCTCCTAACAATTTGTATATACTCTATCCAATCTTTTTCATTCCTTATTCTAGGTAGATAAATCAATTTATCTTTTTTAAGAATTATTTAATAAAAAGATTGATATTTTCTGTAATTCTTTTCAAGCTATAATTTCTGTTTTATTAACAATTACATCAATGAAAACTAGATATACAACAATTCAAAATATGCTATACTAAAAATTTTATAATCTATTTGTCTCTTTGTTTATACTAAAGCATCATTTAAATTCGTTTCAATTGAAATTATCAATTAAATTGAATTTATTTTTATTATTTTTTGTAGGATAATGTCAGGATAGTTATATTTTTATTAGCATAGTTTTGTAGACCACATCATTACAATCGATGATGAAGCCATCTGCTATTTGTAGAAACATAGGTTGGATATAATTGGTATTTTTTGAAAGTTGGAAGAATATAATTATTGAAATAAATTTTTTTAAATTTTGAGTATTTAAAATATTGAAATGCCTTTTACTTGCTTTTATATCAAAATTCATTAAAAGATAAAGTTTTAGAGTTCATATATATACTGAACTGCGGAATTCCTAACAAAAAATATAAAGTGTTTGCACTTGCACATGTATGTAGGATTGTAAAATAAAAAAAAATTGTTTGACGTTCAATTATACTAAATTCTATGTAACATCATCAAGGATCTTTTAAAATTTCTTAAATTTGAAAAAATGATATTGTTCTGAAAAACAATTTAATTTTGCATAAAAAAAGAAAAAACAAATTTTTTTGTATGTTAGATTCGCAGGTTTTAAATATCAAGCAAAATTTGCATGATGGTAGATAAAAAAGTGTTATTAACATTTCCTTAAATTTTGAAAGTAATCAGGTAAATTTTTTTTTCAAGGTGCAGCTATTTTTAAAAATGTAGTTTCGAGAAAAAATATTCTAAAATTATGATTGATAATTTTTTTTGTTATAAAATTAAATCTTTATTTATAAAACATTGTCATTTTATGAATATTTTGAATTAGACTTTAATATTTTAGTATATTGTTAATTAAATAATACGCTATCAAAGCATGCAAAAAATTGATTTTTATGAAAGTGAACAATTAGGTAAAGCTTCTTAAAGACTTTTCAGGAACAGAAACATGTTAAATATTTGATTTTCTACAGTAAAAAATATCTTTGTCATAGCTGAATCAATAGTTTAATGCAAAACGCTTGATTTTTCAAATTATTGTTTTATAATTTTGTAATTTTTATCATCAGTTTATAAGGTTTTTCATTTAATTAACTTGAGTTTAGGTTTATGTTAATTTTTAATTATTACTACAAATTTGTTTAACATACATTTTTTAAATATCTTGTGTTAAAATTTGAGGTTAGGTTTACAATTGATATAATTTTTAAAGATATAATTGAAGTTTTATATTTTTGTGTCACATCCTTTGGTGCAACACTAATTAAAAATTAATAACGTTTAAATCACTTATAAATTGTGATTATTATTTATTTTAAATATTCTTAAATAAATTCTACAAATTAAGCGTTTAAGAATTCTTGATCAAGAAAAGAGATTAAATTTTAATTTTATCTTCGTTTCGCATCTTCTTTCTTAAGAGTAGATGTGAATTCAAAACCAAATAAATGCAAAGTTCTAGGTTTTCGATAAAAAAAATTTGGAAAATCCCATTCACTGGTGATGAAAACCCCAGCGACGACTTGCGTACCTTTCCACTCTTAGAGGCACCTTCGCCTCGCCTCCTGTTCTGCGGTGTCTATTGAGAAAAACGCCGTGGACAGAGAAGAAAACAACAGAGATGTTTGCTTAGGACATAAAAATAGATTCCAGATTTTATTTGCTCGTCCGCATCTTGCCAGTTTGTTCAAGAAGGGTAAACAGTTGGAATAAAATGGTACTCCACACCGTAGTTGTTGCGTATTTTTGTTTTAATATGCTCGGCTAGATATTTTCTGACACGAAAAGGTTCGGAAGGCTTCACATCACCGAATGTGATTTGAGGATTTTAGTTAATTGGTATATTTGTAACATATGATCTACATGATTTGGATTACAAAGTTCATTATAAACATTGAATTTGAATTGTTGAAAAACATACCAAATTTGAATGAAACATTTGAATTATTATTATTATTATTATTATTATTATTGTTGTTGTTGTTGTTGTTGTTGTTGTTGTTGTTGTTGTTGTTGTTGTTGTTGTTGTTGTTGTTGTTGTTGTTGTTGTGTTGTTATTATTATCATTATTATATAATTTATATGTATTACTGTTATTATTAAAAAACTTAATATTGTCCGATTCATTTTTCTTTAAGTATTGATAAGTAAAAAAAAATATTTTTAATTAATATTTGAAAACAGAATAAACTCATTTGCTAATTAATAAATTAATTTATTATATATTTTAAGAATATTAAAAATTATAAACGTACAAATGTAATTTGGTTGTTATTTATTTAAGTATTTGAAAATACTCAATTGAAAATTTTTTATTTGATGATTAATAAATAAAATTGATAGAAATTTGTTCCTCTTACAATAATTAATTATAACACTTGCTTAAAAAATGTTATTGTGGTATTTTCAATTAAGAGTGAAGACTAGTTATTGAATAAATTTGTATTTATCATAGACGTTAATTTAAACAAAATTATTATCTATTAAAATTATTGCTTGTTTTGGCATCTAAAAATAATTTAATCTAATAAAAAAAATAAAATTCCTCTATATACCGAGCATCATTAACTGAAATCAATTCGAAAGAAATTTCTAATTCTAATACACCAAAGTAAAAATAGGTTTAAAGAGTAAGATAAAATAAATTTCAAATTTAAATGCTATATTTCTCATACTTCAAGAAAATGCATGCATTAATAACTATTTTTTTGTATAAATAAAAATATCAACATTCATCTAATAAAAATAAGAAATTAACTTAATTTTTTAACATAAAAATGTAGATTATTCCAATTTTTTTAAACAAATTTTTTTTATTTGAAAAGATGAAAAAAATGAAATATGGAAATAAAAATATTTGTATTAGTTACCATATTTTTTTAGTAAACTCGCTATATTAATGTTTTATCTTTTTTAAATTTTGTTTTAAAAAACCAGTCAAGTGTATATAAAAAAAAAAAAATTTGAACTTGGTTTGATGAGCATGTGTATATTGATGAAAAATTCATTTATGAAGTCCTCCATTGTGCAAAGATACTTCAACAAATTCTGTAGAAAAAAAGTACACTAAAAATCAATTCTCGCACAAAGTCAAATTGAAAGTACAAGGAAAAGTCTTTATTTCTTTTAGGTAGACAAAAAGGAAAATTAGATCTCGAGGTATAAATTTTAAATAAAACCGTTCAAAAATTAGAATAAAAATGAAAGTATGCACATTGATTAAATTAACTCGTTTACGAATTGTTCGTCATTTGAGGAAATAAATCAGAGATCAAGCAACGTGTGTAAGCAAATCCTCGTAATCAGTTAAGAGCGAACCGATGATTAAACAAAAATCTGGTGAACCTCCTTTCGTTGCTTGGAAATCTGATATTCAGAAAACATAAAGGAGTGTACTTCTAAATTTAACTGGTGGTATTACATCTCATTCTTTTGTCATTGGCTTGAAGGGGTGGCAGAGAAACTATTCACTTTAAATGACGATGGCCTCCTTTGATCAGTTCGACACCAAGAATTTCGCGTGTTCCTCATGGTTTTCTTTCCATTTTTTTCTCAACAAAAATTTGTTTCCGAAAAAAGGAAGAAAATCCCGCGCATGGATTTATTCCACAGGTGGAACTAGTCTTCACGTTTTTCAATTCAACCTGTAATTCATCTGATAGAAGGATAAGAACCTTTGCAACTATTTAGGGGCTAATTAAACCCTATCTCTCCTGTATAAATGTTCATTGGTCGTCATTTTTATTCCGTTAAAATGCTCTTTATTTTTCATTAAATTCAATTTATATGCATAAGTGTATGTATTTTTAAAGGTAAGAGGACATCATTATATGAATAAGTTATCAGATGTATGATTGAGAACATATAAAGGTATGCTCACTTTATTAAGTTATTATTATTAATTATTTAATTATTATTAATTATTTAAAGGATAACTAGTGTAAGTTCACATAATAGATCCAACGTTGAGTTTCAAGTAAGACTAATAATTTTGAACCAAATGACCAAATAAATCTATAACTACTTTTTATCTTGTTAAAAAAGTAATATTCATTTTACTTAACTAGACTATTTACAATAAAATGTAATGAAAGTGTGTGTACGTACTGAGTCAGTTCTTCAATTTTTAAGAATTTTGAAGAAACGTTAAATTTTTTAAAATGACTGTTGAATTACAATATTTTTATTTTAAAAATTAAGTAAATCGTACGGTAAACAATTAAATTAAAAAATTTCTTGTTGTGTTATTATCTATAATAAATGCCATACTATGCTCAGCTTATAATCATATAAATAATCAAATAAAAATGATATCGATAGGATATTATTTATAAAATTTTGTGACTTAGATGACTTATATTTTGAAAACCAATATGGAAAATAAGTGCCAATTTATTCACGAATAGATAACAAATTAGCTGCAATTTAATTTTTGAGTTATACAAAATATCTTATTAAATTTTGAAAAAATTGATTTCATCATTTTTTCAAATCAAACAATATCACAGTATACACATATTTTGCAATATATCATATTAAGTATCTATTTAAAAAATTTGTTACTTGCATGACTTTAGTCCAAAAAAGATTTAGTCAAGTTAACACATAAACTTTGTAAATTTGTTTTAAGATAATACCAATCTAACGGAAGGATGACGACGCGATAACTCAAACAAGTGAAATAGATAAAAATCTGACGCCCAAACCAAAAATAAAAGATTAAATAGGGTTGCTTTTATCAATAACTAATACTTGAACTGATTTTCTTTAAATGAACCGATTTATCCTGATAAATAATCAATGACTGACTTATATTTATTTACATTTTTACTATAATTATTATAGAAAATTCACTTTAAAAATAAAAAGCTGGAAACCATAAAAAACAAAAAAATGTCATTAAAACAAAAATAATATTTTATTTTATCCAACTCAGGAGAAAATTAGATGGAAACTATCGAAATTTTGTTTTTGCCATCAATCAAACGCAAGCGCAATCATCTCTTTCTCCTTTTGCCATCACTGAAGCCCAATTCACTCATGCTTATGCGCACTCAGGTCAACACTAACCACGCATGCGCCTATGTTATCGCAACTCATTCACTTAAGATAAAAAGCAAAGGGATGTTAGGGTGAAAGGGAAAAAAGTGCCCGTGTGCTACAGTAGTTGGCAGCATAGTGTTACATTTGACACCTCGCCGGCACCTTCGGGCGATAAAAAACCCAATAAAAAAAAAGTTGCCCCAGGAGGCGAGGGAACTCAACTTCAAGCATCCATTTCGATTATGCCATGCGCAATCGTGAAATTCCGGACTTTTTTCCTTGTCTTCTCTGCTGCTATTCCATTCGTTTTTGTCATCTTTAATTTTTACGGCTCTTGATTAGAAAGTTCAATTGAACGGGATCCTCAGGTGACGAATCGCTTTTGAAATTCAAACTCGTTGACACACTTTATTAAAAAATAACTTTTCAAGCCACACGCACACACATTGAATCGTTTCATCTCATCATTCTGATTGAGCTGCGGCAAATATTTATCCATGATTTATTATTTTGGTTGACAAAGAGTTTATTCTTTTCTCGTAGATCACTACTTGAGCAAGTTTGACTATGTAAGAGATGAATTATTTAATCATTTTCAGAGACACAAAGAAAATCCGAGGAATAAAAAATTTCCTTTGATGTAGAAAAATACTATTGGAATATGGAATAATAAAGTCTTGGATTTTTCTTAAATCATAAATATGAAGAAAGATATGACATGTGTAAATTAGTAGTAAATTTGAACGGCTACTGAATGTTGCTCAAACAACATTTGACTGTTTCGTTTGAAGTAGAAATTAACGTAAATCCTCGTTAAACTTACAACGAGCGAATGTCTATTATTATATGATATGAATTTTTTGTAACATCCTCAGAGATTTTTCTTGTTATTTGTGAAATTTTATAAAATAAAATAAAGTCTCAGGTATGAATGTATCATTGATCGAAATTATTGATAAAAAATAAAAGCCGTTTTATTAATATATTATTCATTTATCAATAGTTAATTGAGATATATCAATATTAATTAGTCCATAGTTTATATGATCTATCACATTTCTAATAAAAATTGTTTCAAATTAAAAAATTTATATTATACATATGCATACGTTGTATAAATATGCAATGAAAAAGAAAGCAATTTAAAATTAATAATGTACAAGAAAGCAATTAAATTTGAACTTATTGATATCGATTATTTTGGTTAGTAAAAATGATTAATTTATTAAATCGTATTCAATGTATTGCAAAATTAAATTGTTACTAATTTTTACAAATAGCTTATTCAATATATTTTATATTAAAAGTGATAGTAAAAAGTGCATACATTGAGGGATCAATTATTATTAAATTAATTTTTTTTCTAATAATAAACAAAATATTTACCTGGAACGATAAATAGAATAGCAACCATTTAAAAAATAATACAATATTGCATCGTAAGTAAATATAAACCAAATGTTCTTTTTGATATAGTCATGATTCACTCTCTTAGTACGTAGGTGCGTATAAGTCTAAAACTTTTTTCCACTATAAGATAATATGTATTCAATCTCTATTATTTTCTAATTTTATAATAGTCAATTTATCTCTATTAACACAACGTTGTTCATGATATACTCTTATATAATTACCATATATTTATCAAATAATTATTATTCAATTATAACGAAGAATGAGTTAAAAAGCAAAATCATTTTTGCTCTCACACACTTTCTTCCTTTACACAAATGATAATTGCAAAATATTTTAGTTAACCTAACTTTGCGTTGGACAGTGAATACATAGGTGTTTGAACATTGCCCGGTGATGAGAAAAAGAGGATCAGGAGTGAGAAGCTGCTCTTCACTCGTCAATTTGCAAGGGGTGAGCCCGAGGATAAGGTCAACGTGGATATGAGGATACCTAAGCTTTTGATCTTCGACAACATAATCTGATGGTCAAGCTTGAAAGACTTCAATTACTCCAATTATCAACACCTGATGCAAGTATCTAATCCGGGGATTATTGCATATATACATACATGTATATATAAAGTTAACATATGCGCGAGATATGTATTCGTTTTAAGGGTGATAGCAACAATCCGCAAGAATAATTACCCTTACGTAAACAGTGTACTACAATATCTCTGTGTGTTTAACTAGAAGGCGTATGATTGTTTAATCAGGATTAGAGACTTAAGATTTAAGAGTACGAGTTTTGTATATTAAAAAGAAATCATTTTTCTATTGTAAATTGAGCTATTAAAATTTATATTTTATATTTCGTTTAAATTTTAAATTAATGTTATTGCGGAATTACAAAAATAAAAATTGTCATTGGATAATCCATGAATCATTCACACCAAAATTAAATCAAAACAGTAAATTTTAATTTTAAACGTAATAAAGTATATGATATTTTTAAATTTTATTTCGAATTAAGAATTATGTTAATGATGAATTTAGCTTTATTAGTTTGATTTATTATCAATATTAATGTAGAACACAAAAACAATTTTGTGTAAAATTAGAATATAGATATAAAATGAAATTTATGTAAATATTTTTTTAAAAAATTAATCAATGATTTGTTTTTTAAAGTAAAGCTGAAATTATATTTTTAATTAAATTTGTTTTAATCATTGGTAAAAATTAAAGAAAAAAAAATACAGATATATTGATATTTTTATTCTTATTTAAACGTATTCATATTTATTTATATCAAGCAATAGATCACTTTTTAGACCATAAAAAAAAGCAGCTAGTAATACATATCAAAATTTATAAAAAAATCAGTAAATTCTTATTTTCTAAAATGCTACTCATGATATTCAGCGACTTTGTTTTATTAACAATTTTAATGAAAAAATGCATTTTTTTTTTTGTTCTAAAATGAAAAGTCTTAAATATAACATACGTAAATTTTAGCATAATTTAATTAACATTAGTATTATTCGAAAAATAATTATTCAATCAAACTAAAATGTTCTAGAAATTAAGTGCATATCAATCACTTTAATTTCCCAAAACTATAGTTCTAAATATTGAAAAACAAAAAAGATATACATTTTTTAATATATTTAAAAATTTTCTGCTTAATGAGAAATTTTTCTGCTTTTAATTTTCCGATCGATTGTTATAAATTGATATAATTGATATGAATTTTCTTCATAATTTTATTAACTACAAATTTAGCTGCTTTTTCCATGATCTAAAAAGTGATCTATTGCTTGGTCCAATTTGTCAAATAAACTGATTAAATATACATCTCGATGAAAGGAAAATTACTTATATAGTAATTGAAATAAATTAAAATTTATGTTTGATAATAAGAGCAAAAAACGATACATATACAATTATAATAAAAGAATAATAGATTTAAAATATAATTAAATCGATAAATTAATTTTATCATCACTTGAAAAAACGAAAATTGCTTTTGATTTGTAAAAATAGAAAACTAATTAAGAACTCGGGTTCAAATCAAATTAAAAAATCTACATTACAATCAAAGTGAATTGAAACAATTGTTATCAAAATCGAAGCTTCAATTTTTTATACTAATTTTAATTCATTTTTTATTATTTTAAAAATTTCTCTGATTTTATTAATTTCCAATATAGCAAATGAACTTTATTTCTTTTAAAATCCAAGAACTTAATCCCAGGTACAATCGCTAATTTACAAACAATTTACCCGAGAGTGATCCATCGTTGGGATGCAGGTGGTGGTTGTTATTGGTGAGGTTGGCATTGTTATTGTTCTCGTTACCGGGAATGGCGGTTGCAACTCCACTCCCGCAGAGCTTCCCTTCTTCGAGGACATCATGGTCGTGCCGACAGAAGAGTCCGTCGCTCCTCAAGGCAAACTCGTCTCCTGGGATAAGCTGACGTTCACAGGCTGAGCATCGGAAGCAATTCAGATGGTAGATTTTCGTTTTAGCGCGCATGACGAAGTCATTCTTGTTAAACGATAATCGGCATTTCTCGCATTTGGTGCCAAATAACCTGGGGAGTAAACCGATTTTTTTAGTTAATTCCAATCGCGCCGAAGGTTTTATAAGGTTCCAAGAATTATAAATTATAAAAAAAGAGTTATACAAATTAATAATAAAATAAAAAACATCCAAAGGAGCAAAATATTAATCTAAATATTTTTATAGGGTACATACATATCATTATTTTTATTAAAAATATTTATAAATTTTTACTTAATGCTTATTTTTCATAATACTTCAGTATAATATATTTAAAAAAAAATCAAAGTATTGATAAACTTATCATGAAAAACAATTTATATAAATGTGTTTCTTTCATTGAACTCAATGCAATTATATGTTAGCTTTGATAAGCTTTATAATGCATTAGATTCATAAAAATTAAATAATTCAAATTAAATTTTGTGCATGCACTTATTCACTGGGAATTTTTCGTTTTCATCATTTCATGCGTTATTATTAAATATAACTTGACGTAGAAAATTTCACTAGGAATCTTGATGTAAAAGTATCGTAATTTTTCCTTTTACTCTTTGAATTTTTCTCGAAATTCCTTTGATAGTCATTCGGATGTCTACGATTAAAAAAGGATAGCTGGTCCTTTTTTTATTTTCGTTGCGGAAATAGACAGTTAGTTTGAAAAGAGGTTTTCCGCAATTAAAGAATTTGTTCCTTTTGCGTGACGGCATTTTTCAAACACTAATTGGTAGTTACTAAGTAATATAGTTATTAAATATATAGCAGATAAACTCAAGAGCATAATTTTCATTTTTCGCCAGTGATGTCGTGAGCAACCTGCTTATTTTTCTTAATTTTTTTTTCACGTATTTATAAATAGCTCTTCCCTTTAAAACAAAATCTTTTTAAATTCAGAAAATAATAACAATTAACAGAAGTAAAAACAAATAACAATGATTGTGATTGATTCAATGCCATTTTTCAAAGTTAAACTGAATGACAAAAGAAAAGGAAACCCAAGGAGGAAAAGGAAGAAAGATGGTACCTGACGTAATCGTCCTTGCAGTAGGTTTTGCCATCTCGTACAAAACACGTGCAGCTCTCGTCCAGAAATTGCTGGCATGCAGCGCACTTCAAGCAGGCCGCATGCCATTCGAGATCTGGTGCAACTCGCAGGATCCACTGGTCGTGGATGCGGCCCCCGCAACCAACACATAACGAACTCCTGATCTCTGGAAAAAGTAATTGAGTATTTATCATAGAGTTACTTAATTTTTGGAGTTTATTTCTGTAAGGATTTTAACCTTTATGGTCATTGTCTGTTATACATAATTTTTAATAATGTATAAGATATATTGATGCAAATATATTGTTATTGCTTAATAATCATATTTATTTTGGTTTCTGGTATGTAAAGTTCAGTAATCTCTTATAAAAGTTTTTATACAATGGATATTGTTATTATTATTATTATTATTATTATTATTATTACATCATTGTATTTCTTAACTGATTTTGAACATTCTATTGCAATGAGTTTTATTTCTTCACATTGACTAGTCGATGAGAATTTTATTAAATTTATTTATAGTAAAATTGTACATAAAGTATTGATTAGTGATTATATTTATTATAATTAATTTATACGTAAAATAATCTTCATAGTTAATAATAAAATGATGGTTTTTAATTTTAAATAAAATAGAATTCTTACGAATATTTTCTTTTGTCAAAGTTGATTGACTATCCAAAACATTTAATATGAATAACCATAATTTAACACATATTTTCATACAGTGATATCAAACAGTTTGGATAATCAACACATTTTCTTTTAATAATGAAGTTGAAATTTCAATAAATTGTATAATTTCTAGTAAAAAAACAATCCATTTAATTCTACTTACTAATTCTATTTAATAGGTAGAATTTAAATAATACGTCGATCAAAACATATTAAACGCGACAATAGAGCACTTTTTGGTCATGAAAAAAGCAGCTAGTAATACATATCAAAATTAGTAAAAAAATCAGTAGATTCTTATTTTCTAAAATAATTATTTATTTATAAGCGTTATTTGCAAAAAATTTAAGTTAATTCGGATTATTAGTATTACTTGAAAATTAATTAACCGATATAGCTAAAAATTTTCAGAAATAAATTACATATTAATTACTTTGATTTTACAAAACTAGAATTTTAAATATTAAAAAATGACACATTTAAAATTTTTTCAATTAATTAAAAATTTTTCCGGTTTTTAGAAATTTCTTCGTTTTTAATTCTCTGATCTGTTTATATAAAAATGAATTTTCTTCACAAATTTATTAGCTACAATTTGTCCATTGACAGTATAGTGTTAAAGTTACAGCTTTTTATTTTATATAAAAAAAATGCTTTTTTTCGTTAACATTGTTAATAAAAAAAAGTCGCTGAATATCATGAATGGCATTTTAGAAAATAAGAATCTACTGATTTTTTTACGTACGTATTTTTTTACGAAATTTTAATGTGCATCACTAGTTGCTTCTTTTTCGTGACCTATAAAGTGATATATTGCTTGATTCATGTATTGAATGTGTTGGAATTGTTAAGGGTAATTGTTAAGGGTAAGGTGCACCACAAATACCTGTCCTCAAGCAAATAAATTTTCATGTGTTTATTTGATTTTTATGCATACGTCTTGTTAGACAGATGTTTTAGATTTTATCATTTTGTGGTTTTATTCAAAATTATATTATTGAAAAATTTGCATTCTTTTTAAATAAATCTCCTCAACTGATTGCGCATCCAGAATAACATCTGGTTTTAAGTTATAGTTGACAGTGGAATCTAATTTACAGAGTATTTTATTTAAAAGGAGGCAACGGCAACAGTTAGGAAGATAAATATAAATAAAAGATAGATACTGGAAAAATGAAAATTTAAAAGACAGGGGTAACTGGGCTAATAGAAATTTGTCATACAAACATTATTATAAAATGAAAAGGATATGCTGGATGTATTTGAAGGAAACCTGGAATAACCAAAGGACGATACAGATGAATGTGTGACAAATTTGAAGACTTTTAAAAAAGTAGATAGACTAGCGAGAAAAATATAACAATGATTGTCAAAAAGAGCCTATGAATTTATTAATAAACTGTTTAACGGTTGATTAGTTAAGTCATTTTAGCTGAACAGTGGATTTGCGAGATTTTTTTGCAATCGCTCAACTCAGGTGCGTAGAAAAAAATTATCGGTATGTTATATGCGAATTTAAGTCGGAAATTTGTTTAAATTAACGTTAAATAAACAATTTCCTGACACCCCCCCCCCGATAAAAAGGAAATAAAATATGGATATAATTGAGTACGGCTTATAAAATGAAGTCATATGAAAATTTATCATTAATACAAAAACAGTTTTATGATTATAAATGGGATGAACCTGAAAGTGTAACGTTAAATTATTTCAGAATTGAAACATTGACAATGAAAATAGAAAAACTAAGAAGAAAAATTTCGAACTCTATGATTTTAATAAGAATTATACATACTTTAACGTTCAAATACAACCACTTTCATAACTCATGAGGTTCGGTTAACAATAAGAAAATTTTGGTAAAATTTGAGTGCACATTTAATGTCTGAAGAAGCTAAAACCAGGATTGGCAACGGTAACGAGACTTATGTACCAAGTCAAGAAAACATTTTTGTTGAAACTGAGGTAGATAACAAGTGAATTTAAGGTGTTATGAAACAAGTTTTGTTTGAACCGAAAATTAAAATTTTTTATGTCAAAATTGTTGCAAAAATAAAAGTAAATTTTTCGATTACAAAATTAGGAAAACAGTATTTGTTTACGCTAGATATGTATATTATTATAACCAGATCATATAGCGTTAATCTGTAAGAGTTTAATTTACACGTTGAATTGCCAAAAAATTGTTTAATCTAAATAAAACTAGTGATTTATAACGCTTATATCATAAAAATAAAAAATATATAAAATCGCGGTATTGATATAATCGATAAAATGATGTTTGCGACGGTTGTAAGCAAAATAGAAAAAATTTTAATCAAAGAACAGATCGTTCGATTAAAATACATGAAATTGTTCATACAGATGTATGTAGACCAATACCGACGGATTTATTATGTAGAAAAAGATATTCTATTATTTTTAAAAATGAATACTCATCATTCTGAAAGAATTATTTTATTACGCGAAAAATCAGAGGCAGTAAATAAAACTATTGCTTTTTTCAATGAAATTAAAAATCAGTTTGGATATAATGTTAAAAAAAATACATACTTATATAGAAAAGTATTCATAAATAGAAATTCTACAATAAAGTAGCGTACCTTACACGCCGAAAAAAAACAGTGTCTTTTTAAATTAATAACTTTAACAGAATCAATGTTTACTCCTGCATAAGCATCCAATACAATGCTATAATTTTTTTAATAAATGCTTAAATCATTCAAAAGTCATAATTTTATTCAAAAACCTCGAATTTTCCAAAGCAGCAAATTTTGTTTAACAACTTCTCGAAAATACACTAATTTGTGCATGAATATTTTTTTACCTTTAAAAAAGTACTACATTTCGGTGAAAAAATAAAAAAATTGTGATCATTTGGGCAAGAAATTCATCATATTTGTACATGGAAAAATTAGTACATTAATCACAACTAATGCGAGTGTTCATAGGTAAGACTAGAATAAATACACTGTCGTTTGCTGATTAAGAAAACGCTTTTCTCGCTACTCGTATTCGAATCTCGATTTATCAGCGTTTCGTTTGATTTTTATCTCACGATTGTGCGAATTCTTTTTTATCGCAAGTACAAGTTGTATGTACATCCGTTTATACTTTGTTTATCATTAAATTCGTTAGAACTACAGTGATCTGGAATTTTATTATAGATGCCGAGGATCTTATCAATACTTTTTGCAAAATTCGCTTGTACAACCAAATTAATTGCTGAATTGATGAATGTATGATGTATTATAGCTCTCTCTCTCTCTCTCTGCTGCTTTCTTCTCGAAATTATCTTTACGTATCAATTTATTTGCAAATTAGTGAGATAGCAGTAAAACACGACTAAACATTCAGTGCATTTACAAATTTATCTAGGTTTTTTATTCACTATAAAAGTAATTATTTTTTTTATAATGCATTTACAAAATCTAAAAAGTGAAAAATTATATGTATAAATTGTAGAGCAATTTATATGTACAAAGAGCTACTAGACATGCAAACCACAGTTTTTTTCAAAACTACTGTCTCACTTGTACTGAAGCATAAAATATTCTTTTGTATTCAAGATTCTTTACATCATAAAATGAAGATCAATTATTTGTTAGTTTGTAAGATTATATGTACTAGTAGTGGAGAAAAAAAGGAATAAAAATATACAGCATGACCATATATTTTATATAGTATATATAAATACATACTATATAAAAGAAAATATTTCATATTATTCAATATTTGTGGAAAAGCAGAGGGTAAATATTTTACTGGATTATCAACAGATGCAATAACGTTAAAACTATATTTTATTTGAGTATCGGGGACATATAAAAAAAAATTAATTTACACCTTTTGTAATATTTTGATTGAGTCTGAATAAAATTTCCCAAATGTGTAGTACAAATATGATGAATTCCTTGCCCAAATGATCACAATTTTTTTATTTTTTCACCGAAATGTAGTACTTTTTTAAAGGTAAAAAAATATTCATGCACAAATTAGTGTATTTTCGAGAAGTTGTTAAACAAAATTTGCTGCTTTGGAAAATTCGAGGTTTTTGAATAAAATTATGACTTTTGAATGATTTAAGCATTTATTAAAAAAATTATAGCATTGTATTGGATGCTTATGCAGGAGTAAACATTGATTCTGTTAAAGTTATTAATTTAAAAAGACACTGTTTTTTTTCGGCGTGTAAGGTACGCTACTTTATTGTAGAATTTCTATTTATGAATACTTTTCTATATAAGTATGTATTTTTTTTAACATTATATCCAAACTGATTTTTAATTTCATTGAAAAAAGCAATAGTTTTATTTACTGCCTCTGATTTTTCGCGTAATAAAATAAATCTTTCAGAATGACGAGTATTCATTTTTAAAAATAATAGAATATCTTTTTCTACATAATAAATCCGTCGGTATTGGTCTACATACATCTGTATGAACAATTTCATGTATTTTAATCGAACGATCTGTTCTTTGATTAAAATTTTTTCTATTTTGCTTACAACCGTCGCAAACATCATTTTATCGATTATATCAATACCGCGATTTTATATATTTTTTATTTTTATGATATAAGCGTTATAAATCACTAGTTTTATTTAGATTAAACAATTTTTTGGCAATTCAACGTGTAAATTAAACTCTTACAGATTAACGCTATAAGATCTGGTTATAATAATATACATATCTAGCGTAAACAAATACTGTTTTCCTAATTTTGTAATCGAAAAATTTACTTTTATTTTTGCAACAATTTTGACATAAAAAATTTTAATTTTCGGTTCAAACAAAACAGTTTATTTTATCCTACTGTAACTAATATTAGTACCGCAACAAATGTTAGTAATTTATTTCATTTGTTACTTATATTAAAAAATTATTACTTTATTGCTTAATTATCAAGTATTAATACAAGTCCATGAAGTATGAACAAATAATTTTAAAATTTAAATTGACAATCATAAACGTTTTGGGCAATTAATTATCAAATTCAAAAAAACAGTTTCACCTTTTATTCCTAAACTAAAAAATCAATAATTACATCTAAACTCTAAATAAATTTCATGTATTTGAAGAAAGCTATAATTATATTTATATATTTTTTTATTGTATTTAAAATTTCACTAATAATTTAAATATATTTAATACTGATATGAGTACATGTATCTATACATGTGTTGATTAATAAAAAAATTGAATAACTAAGTTTTCTATAAAATTTGTATCATAATTATAAAATAATATTCTAAAAATGCTTATTGTTATTACAGTTATTAATTACTAATGAGTATATTACATTTAAATCATTTTATTTGTATATAAAATTTTGTAAAATTATTTAAAATTACTTCTTATTGTATTGTACATTTACAAAGAATTCATTTTAATAAAACAGCTTTAGAATAAAAAAACTATAATAGCTACTTTATATTACTATTATAGCTACTTTTATTTTTGTTCAATATAATTTATTCTTATGTTATGGAATTATATGAAAACTCTCTATTCATGCATATTAACTAATTATAAAATAATATTGCAGCATTTGAAATGATAATACTTATTGCTGTAATCTTTACATTTAGCATAAAATTACAAGCACCTTATAGATTGATGAGATAAGAAAGAAGAGCTTTATAATAACCGTTTATGCTTTAAATAATAAAAAATATTGTACAATAAGATAAATTATGAATGGTTAGAAAATATAATTAAAAAAATGAATATTAATTACTCCAGTAGCCATACGAAATTGTATTTATTAAATTACAGAGCTTGGAACGTAAGACGATACTTAAAAATGTATAAAATTCAAATTTCGTTCCAATAAAAATATATAAATCTAGTTTTATGTAAATTCCAATAAAAAATAACCTCTGTATGCAATCACGACTCAATTCATCGCATTGATCTATCAAAGCAATTATTTTGCATGGCAGAAGTAAGGTAATTTTTCCAGCAACTTTCGGCGTAAAAGCTGTTCATGAAGGGGGTTTAAAAAAAAAAATAATCCATCAGTCACAGTGCGAGAAAATTGAAGCGATGATTGCGAATTTGTGATAGTGGCGATGAGACATTTAACGAGGTGGGGACGATGGGGCGGAGCCACTGCCCCTTACACCGTGGCTTCGGTGCGATGGGGGATACCGTAGCGCCGCCCCTGACCGAGGATCCGCCACATTCGATTCGTCAGTCCGATAATAATTCGATCGAGGGAAGGGCGTGAACTCGAGCCGATGAGAAAACACCGTACTTATTTTCTCTAGTAATGTGTTACACCTGTAATGTGTTCTATCACATTGTTCGGAACTAAAACTTGAGGCACACAAGTCAGACATAACAAACGGCAAATTATCCAATCGAAGTCCGATATAATAACAAATGACTCTCGATGAAGTTCGTTTTTTTCTTTACTAATTGAAGGAAATGATGGTAAGTGAACGAATTACGATTGCTGGGACTTAATGACAACTATAAATTCTCACAGTTTTATCAATTTTTTCAATTCCAATGCATAATAATATGGGGTTTGAGCTTCCACTATTTTATTAGTAATAGTACTTGATGCTAAAACTGATATTTAAAGAATTTTTTACTTAAAGAGACTAAAGAACTTTAAAAACACCAGAAATACTTACAAAATCTTGTTTTTATCGTTTATGATTTACGATTAAATTATCTTTTTTTATTTTATTTATCAGTACAATTTCTCTATGTGAATACTAATGATAATTATTAATCAATTAGATAATTAATATCACAAATAAGTTATATTTAAAAATTTTTTACAGCATAAAAATATTATACAATGACTTTATTAATTTTTTTTTTTATTAATTGTAGGGAAAAATACCATTTTATTTAATTTATTTTTTAATTTTCACTCAAAAAAATTTAATAGTTAATTTTATGACATAATTTAACATTTGTCTTTTTATAGTTATGTATGATATATTTCTAAAAAATTAAAATAGAATATTTTGTTTAATGAATAATGAAAGTGATTATTGTTAAGTAAGTTTATTATATTTTAGATGGATAATCATACAAATAAAAAATATATAATTATGATTCTATTCTTTCAATAATATGTCATTAGGAATTTATTATAATGTTTTTACATTAAGAATTATTTGAATAAACTTAAAAAACTTTTTTTTATAAATGCTTCAAATATATTTATAGTTATTAATAAATTTTTTATGTTTAATCAATCCAACTTGATATTGATTATCGAGTAAAATCACTATACATGTACTCAAACAATAAAAATATACATAAGAAGATTAAGAAAATATTTTTTTATTATTAAAAAATAAAGAATAGTTTGGATTGTATTTAAAGTTAATAAACTACAGATTGATTAATTTGAATATTTAAAAACTATATAAACAAGATGTTTTAAATATTTCCTTGTTAGCAACTTAAATATATATACAATGATTTACAGTATAATTATCATATTGTATTTTAAAATTATAATATTAAAAAAAAAAATTAAACATATGTATATTATTCATTTAGTTTAGAATAACACAGTAAATATTAAATCTAGTTTTCTTTTATTAAAACTTTACAAAAACATTTATATAATTAATTAATTAGTGTAAAGTATATTTTACATTTTGTACTAATGTACCTTTTACATGCCTACATACACTTAACTCTATACAAATTAAATTATTTAATGCAAGAAAATATTAATTAATCTTTAGAATTGGTAAACGCAAATATATTGTGGTAAAGTGTTTAATTATACATGTAGTTTTAAAAGTTCTTAAAGTAATATTGTACACAATATTCAGTAGAATTAGTCTTATATGAGAATTAGATTTTATTTCATACATAAGAATAACTGTCTCTTTTTGTTTTAAAATTTATAATTAAATTTAAATTTACAAGATGCAACTGTTAAAAGATTGCTATTAAAAAGTATACACTAGCAAATAAAATTATTTTTACCAGGAATCTTTACAAGTTTTATAACGCGTATTTTTCTCATGTAAATTAATATAGGGTCACTATTCCATTGTCTATGCTAAAATCATTAAAAAAAGAATTTAACTGAAGTTGAGGATAATTAAAAAAAGTAGAATTTGATAAATAACAAGTATAATAATGAACACTATTTGATGGTATGTATTTGATGTATTGCAATGGCGATATAAAGAAGTAGTCGGAGACAAGAATAAGAAGAAAATTACAGTGCGAGGATAGATACTTTTTATGCTCAAATATATATATATATATAGAAATAAAAAAAAATAATACTATATAGAAATAATTTGATGATTTTTATTTTGGGACTTCTTGATATTTTCAGCATTATTTTCAACTGAAATAATTAACTAATCTGTTAGGTTTAAGTAACTTATCATTCGTTTACAAAGGTTGATTTCTCTGAAATGATATTTATAATTGTAAATTTATTAAAAAATATTTATTTAAAAAAATTATTCGATTAAGAGTTCATACATGCTGACCCATTTTTAATTGACATTCATAATTTTTTAAATAACTTTTTAAAAAAGAAGCTGTTAATAATTTCTTTCTTTGTTATTTATTTGTTCTAACAATCTAATTATATTTCAATAAATATTCGATTAAAATATTAAAGTTTCATATCTATTAATAAATTATATTCGATAAAATTATAACATTATCATATCAACATTAGAATTATTTATGGCTTTATAAAAAGTTTTGTAACAAAACAAGCAATTAGAAAATCATGTATTATTTCTGTTAAAAATAAACTATAAAAGGTACTTAAGCTTCTTAATACAAATTACATCTCATAAAAAATCTAATAAATGTTCAGAGAATCTAATTTGTAAGCATTTACATCTGAGTATATATACTCCGAAATTAAATACTTTTATTTTATTTAGTAATTTTTAAATACGTATAAAAACTAGAAACTTTTTCAGAAAGAATTGTTTTAATAAAACATAATAGAATTAATACTATAAAAATATAATTATTAATACGGTAAAAAAATAATTTGTATTGAATTATTATTGAAACATTATTGAAAAACAATAATCTTTATTGATCAAATTCAAAATCACAATTTAAATTATTGGATTGTATTTAAATAAAAAGTTTTTGAAGACTTTATTATATTTGATTGTATAATTTATTTAAAATTAGCAAATATTTTTAAAAGATAAATATTTATAAATTTTACGAATATAATTTATGATATTAAAGTAGAACAACAATTATACTTGATTGGATGTTATAAAATTGAGTATGAATGTAAAAATATAAAAATATTTAAAAAAAAGAAAAAAGAATAAGGAAATCTATAAGATAGAAATAATTGAAACATATTAATAAAATTTAAAATAAAAAAATATATAATAGTAATAAAGAATCTGTACTGAAAACAAAAGACAGAAGAGTAAGAGTAAGTACATGCATTGTAATATAACACTGAATCAATAGTGTCATGATAATGTACACACTTATATTTTAAAAATAATAAAGGAATTTACCTGTATAAATCAGTATCCAATAGTTGTATCTAAAAAGTTTGTTTCGATTTTTTTCTTTTACTTCGTGCAATTTCGTAATCGTTAATATATCATTTGGTCGGTATCTCAATTTAAAAAACCATTTTCGATAATTCAAACACGCAATTGATTAAACAACATTGCGCAAAAGTGCGTCAATAAAATATTTCGAATTTTTATCTTTGCATAACAACCAAATTAGCATTGATTTTTATTTTTTATTATTATATATAAAATATCATTATCCTATTATTTAGATTTATTTGTAAAAATTTGTAAAATTGTTTAAAAAAAACTCCTAAGTATGACTAAATTAAACAAGGAACCAGTGTTTTACGTATTCGAATACGAAGTTCTCGAATGTGGAACATATTTTTGTCAATTAATAGTTTTTACGAAACAGCCTCTTTCTTCGCATAATCATTCGTTTACATAATTGATATTTCTTAGACTAAAGAGGAGATGGAAATAAGAGTTAAAAACATTGCGTGCATGGAGCAAAACAAAAAAGGAGAATGGAAAAAGGAAAAAGATCTCGAGTCGGAAGAGTGGTTCGGGAGGAATGAGAGAAACACAGAGGCGGCACATGCTCGAGTCTCGCATAAATATTGCATCGCGGATATCCGCGACTCCGTGTACTGAGCCATACATGTATATATGTGTGTTTGTAACTGAGTGAGAGAGTAAATGACTGTTTCTGTCTCGTGTTGCTCGTTTCTCGGCGCGTGTTAAGGCGCTTTCGGTCCGATAAGAAACGCCGCACCGAGATCCTTGTACTGCTGGGACTTTTGGGCCCGATGGTCTTTGTCTTCGCCGACGCACTCGCGGTCACATCAAACGCCAGCGAATTACTATTGCGGATAATGAGAAGAAGAAAGAGACGAAGGTCGGGGTTTGTTCGATTTGCGTACGTGCGCATGCGTAGCGAGACGAACCACTTGGTACTATCGGAGGGAAAGGGTATGAGATTCCCTTGTAATAATTTTTTCTACTTGGGAAAGTGCAAATTTTCATTTTAAAGTATTCGTTATCTTCTTCACAACTCGTTTTGAAATTGTCGCGTTTTGTAAATGAAGTGATTTGGAATTTTTCGGACGCTTTGCTTTCTGTTGAATTTAAATATTATTCGTTATAAAAAACTCTAAATCTGTACAATAACTAACATATATAATAAATAACCAGCGTAAATTTAAATTTATTTTATGAATGGAATCATATATGATTTGATTTTGTATAAGTAATTCGTCAGAAACAAGCGCTCTTTTTTGCGGATTTACACATATTTATTTTCACTTCACGAACATTACAATACGTTTATTATTTAATGAGTTACTTTTAAACTTTGATCAATAATAGATTTTTTCATTATAAATCCTCATCATTTTATAATCCGTTTACCCGATATTTTTTAATCAAGCAAATGATTAATCGAATTAATATAATTTTCCCACGATAAATTAGTCTCAACATTGAAGCTCGACATTAACATTATTAATAATATTTTAATTCTCCGTATCAAATGTATTTTATTATACAATAAAGTTAAAAATGTAATATCGAATAATGTATGTGTAGATTGCACATGATGTTTAATGTCACTTTCATATTGAATTAAAATTTATATCACATTTTAAGTATTTATACATAAATAATCTACTATAAAAGTTAAAGTATTAAATTTTTTGCAATTCCGTGATAATCTTCATTTTTTATTACTATTAAAATTTAAAAAAAAAGTCTGTTTATAAGACACCATATCTTTTAAACTTTTGCACGTGATATTAAATACTTCTTTTATTATTAATTCAATAATAATATAAACATTTTTTTTAAACAAAAAATGATTGTTACATTAACCAGACTAAGAATTAGATACATTGTATTAACTCACTCACACTTAATAATCCGAAAATCTGCAATACCTGCAATAAGAATTTCTCAACAAAACATATTCTTTGTGAATATCCTAACTTCAAAGAAAAAAGAAGTAAATTCAATCTAATCAAGGACATCGAGATAATTTTAAATTCATTTAACAAATTAATTAATGTTATAAAATATTTGAGCTAATATTGATAAAAATAAGTAATTTATTATAAATACATAATAGTATGTAATTACATAATAATATGTAGATTTAAAACTGTGACGTTACGACTAACACGTCGTAGAATATCTACGTAATTCCTGCGCCTTAACATTAGCCTTGACAAGGATAAAGGAGACCTCGATGAAACGTGGGCAAAATAATTCAGAATAACTACTTTTATTCGCCCCGGACCTCATTGGATCGAAAACTATATTTTAATAAATAATAGTATGTAAGATCAATTAATTTTTTTATAATCTTTACTCTATTATTACATATATTTCTGTACAATATTGATGTTGCTAATAATAATGCTATTGATGCGCCAATAAATAAATAAAAAAAAATTGTTGTTCTTTTTATAACAAAACCATCAAAATAAAATAATTTTAAATAGTAATCGTGAATAGCGAAAAATCTAATAAATATTTTTATTCATTAGTTTTTCTGTACATTTTACAAATATCATCATTAAAAATAATAAATGTTTTACTGCACATTCTGAATGTCATTTGTAAAAAAAGCATGAATTTTTTAAAATCATTTTCATAAAAACTTAAATAATTATTGATAAATGCAGATGCATAGATAAGGATTTTCACGAGTAAAAAATAACTGCAAATTAATTACTAGTGCTGATACAACAAAAATACAGTCGTCGAATGTAATTTGCGCTCTCGTGCTCGATCAAAACTCAAAACAAGATATTTTACGACCATGCATATCAGTAGAAATCCATGCTAACGGAAACTCATCTTAGTCAACCTCTACACACACACACACACACACAAATACACGCATACACGAAATTATCCAACATGCGTAGAGCTACAGCAAACACATAATACATCTAGTTTCCCCTAAAAATTCAAATAAAAATTATCAATATTTTAAAACGTTAAACTTTTATTATCGTAGGAGGCTCCCGGGCACTACAGAGGTAGCGGAATATCTTCTCCAGGAGGCGAGCTTTCAAGATTCAACCGCAGTGGCACTCGCTAAAATGCTGAAGAGGATTTAGTTCTGTTTCTTGCTAGCAGCCCTTGAAAAAAAAGGGGGTCGGAGCCGGGGGAAGACGCCAATGTGGAGGATAAGGAAAAGGAAGAAGAGGAGTGAACGTGTGCGTGTCGAGAGGAAAAAAAAGGTGCGCGATCGGCGCCGGACCGCGTGTCGTAGATGTCTGGTCGGTAGTTCATAGAGGCGCCGACAAGCCAGCGTCTTTGGTATTTCATTAACACCTTCGCTAATTATTTGGCCCCTTCCCCCTGGACTCATCGTTATTCCTGGCGGCTTTTCCGCGCATGTTTTTCAGGTTTTACCACGGGCATTCCTCGGAGTGCCTGGAAGGTTACTCGTCCTCGGACTTTACGACCTCGGCCGCTAAGATTATTAATTTGAGGGTCCTGCAAATCTTTGAATAAGGATAAGAGTGCTCGGTTTCATTCTGGATGGTTTATCGTATTGTGTTACTGTGAAACTTTTTTTTTTAATAGAGATATTAGAATACCCAACTTGGAACCCAAACGCCATTCTCGTAGCAATAAGTTTGATGTTTTTTATCTCCTCCGTTATTAATTGTTGTTTGGGAATTACAATATTTTATTTCTTTCGCTAAACTATTTTACTGATAACTTGTTTTGCAGTGATTGAAATTCACAACTATTAGAATTATTGGCTTGTGCTTGGTTTGATAAACGAGTAATAAATTTTTGTGAAACTGCATGAAATGATTATTCGGCTACTAAGATGCATTGACATTATTTGAACGAAAATAAAATAATTTTAATATCATTTATAGTATTATATTTTATAGGATATATAATTATTTCTGTTTATGTCATATATATTTATGATAAGGATAATTTAGTTGATAGTTTTAGAAATAAAATTGATTAATCTCAGTCATAATTTTGTATTGAACAATTATTATCTCATTTACGTTAATTTTCATCACAATTGTCAAATTATACATATATGCAAAATGCTTTTGTCTTGGATTGTGTATGAAATAAAAATTTAAAAACAAATTACAATACTTCATGACTTGATCTTTAATCATAGACCATGACTAATTGATTTAAAACCAATACTTAGCGCATAATAATTCTTTTATATTCTATCACTTAAAATATCTTTATCAGAGTTTAGTTCAAAAGTACGCAAGAGTAAAAAAACGATGAAACTGTTAAACGAACATTCGGTAGAAATTGTTAAAATTTTATTGAATCTCCAAGATTAAGCCTTTCTATATCATGCTTCACAAAATTTTCAAGTAAGTTGATTGTTCCTTACTACACAATCTATATAATTACTATAGTTTACAAATTATCTCAATATTCAAAAAGAATCAACTCAGCTACTAAAATGAAAAATCATTCTTGAATTTTAAAGTGACTGCCATGGTCCTCGAGGAAGTCCCTGAGAGTTTTCCGGATCCCGAAAAGCCTATCGCCTGCACCCGTTACGTAAATTACCTGCACCACAGCTACGGCGCCGAGGAGGGTGAGGGAGATACTACACAGATGCTCTCCCCGAGTTCTGAAATTTATGTAGGTGTTGGCCCTGGCTCCACTTTTATCAGGACTGCGGTTCGGCATTCCTCCGCGGCGCCCCGTCGTCGCCACGGATCAGGTTCTAATTCGTCGTTGCCACCACCTTCTTCCGCACCTTAAGCCGAGATTAACGCTAGGCACTGAGAACCATAGTCGCGGTTCCCAATGGATATTGGAGAATTAGAAATTCGCGGATATTGGGAAATCGATTTACGCCAAAACTGCGGATTTTTATTTTTTGGTGGTATTCAAAACTTATCTTTTTTAAATGACTATTTCTATGTACATCTCTTATCTCGATCAATTTTTTTAGAATGCACAATTTTATCAACAATTTTAAATAAATGTATTGTTTAATCTACAGTGGTTCTCTTGTTATCGCTTATCCAGTAGTTCGGATTATATTATAATTTACTCGGATAAATGTATTTTCAAATTGATCGAACATTTACCGAATTTTAAGCGTTTCCGAATCGTAGATTAAATATACAAAATAAAAAGTATTCAAAGTATTTAAAAAAAAATCACTTATTTATTCAGAAAATATAAAACCCATACTTGGTCAGGCTGTTGATCGTCAAATAATTTCTGGGGGCGCATATAAATGTAGACATCAACCGCAATAAAGCGAGGAAAGATTCAAATAAATTTTATAGTTTTGGTCCTTTTAACTCCTTTTTTCAACCTTAATTCAAAAGCAGTAGCTGACTCTAATTCAGTTTTTGACACATACGGAAATCTACCTTTCGAATTGTGGCGCGATAAATAATTTATTTTACGTTACGTTTTCGTGTACGATTTTTTGGGTGCTGTTCAGTTTCTCGAATGTAGCACTCAGATTTCTTAAGTATCTGTAATTGATTCTACTCTATGAGAGGGAATAAAAAAAAGAAAAAGAAGTAAAAATTTTGCTTTATCGCACAAGAGATTTCGTGTATACACTATTAGACAAAATCAGCTTATATAAATTGAGGATAAATAAAATTCTTCAGTTATGAAATAATGAGATTGTTGAAAAGAGAATTTATCTTTATATTGTAATTTACCTTAAAAATTTAAAGAATCTTACGTGTGTTTTCCTTAGCTTCTTTATTGTAATTTTTTATATAATTAATGAAGTAAACTAAAAAGATATATTAATGCGAGATTACCGTTAAATTCAAAGTACCTTCTTTTCTTCCTATCTTAGGTGTCCAAGATTGTTTATGACAGTTAGAAACTGTAATGTCATTTATGATGAAAAAGAGAAATTAATTTTTTGCAATCGAAACGCGACAGCTCCTACAAAAAATGTGATTTAAATTTAAATATTATCTTTGTCGGATATTAAATATTTGACTCAACATTTACATTCCATTATTATGTACCTTAAGGAAACTAATACAGTTATTTTTTTACTTTTTATTCTGATATTTTTAGCTAGATCACCTGTTCTTCAAATATGTTATTAACCCATATATTTGTTTAAATTAGTTAGTATCATAATCAACAAGAACCCTATATATTTAGACTAAATAAACCATTTTTACTTTACTCAATTGTTGTTTTCATTCATTAGCAACTTGGATAAATCAACAATTTTGATAAGTTCAACGACAAAAGATCAACTTGGTTCTTAACTAAGCTTTGATCATGGCTCAAAAAAAAAACGGTTCAAGAAAAGATACGCGGATTTTCTCTGAAGATTCTGAGTTCTAGGTTCTGTGGTTTGGAGAAAGAACCACCGCGAAGTTAAAGTGAGATAGATTTTAACTAAACCCAGGTGAAGATGAGCAAAAAAACCAAAAAGGAGGCGGCGGGCAGATTCTTGTTCCGCATAAATCAAGCCCTCATTCGTAGTAAGAGTTGTCCGCTCCTTCAATCGCGCGCGACGGCGACCAAATCAAAAGAAACAACAAGACAAGGAAACAGGGAAATAGGGACTGGACCAGTCCGAACTCAAGGAGTCATTAGCGTGATAAAACTTGGCTGGCGAAAGCCAAGGAAGAGGGAAAGAGAGAAACTGACTGATCTGACATTTTCAAAACGTCTTCCAGCTGTAAAACTTTCAAGTCGATAATAAACATAACGTCTAATTGACCCAGCCATTCCTTAGTTAAAGGAGTTTAATCATGATATTATGTATAGGTTCAATTATTATATTATTTGTTATATTATTATTGTTATACCAAATTTCAAAGCAAAGAATATGTTTCCATTTGCTAATTTAATTTTTGATTTAATCAATTATTAATATATTTAATAAATTTAATTGTAATTGGTTATTGTACCTGAGCTAAAAATGGAAAAATGTATTTATTAAATTTCTTAAGTATCATATATTATTAAATTAAATATATAATATTAAAATTCATGCAAATTTAAAATATTATTTATTATAATAATTATCTGAGTTATCAAAAAAACAACAATTCACTTTAATTGATACTAGAAATATTTTAAAAATCGTTAAAATAAGCTCGCATTTTTTATCAATAAAAACTGGAAATTTATTTTAATTAACACGAATGTAAAAGACATGATTTTAAGCAAAATTTACATGAATTTTATGTTAAAGTTGTTTAATGTACAATAACTTTGCAAGATAAAGTAAAGTCTATTTAAGAGATTATAACTGTTTAATTTAACAACTACATTATGTTTTATATATTTTTAGTTTTATAATTTTTTACATTAATAATTATATTAAAAACGTATATAATTACGATATTGTAACAATATTATCATAGATAAATATGCGTAAATACTTTTATAAAATTTAAAATGTATGTGATCAACATTCAGTTGCACACATACGAATTTCAAAATATTGCATTCAACATTGTGTGAACATGCTATACCAATGTCAAAGATTATTTTTTAAAAATTGGAACAGAAATTAGTCAAATCCCTAAAAAGTTAATTTTTAATTAAATTAATTTAAAATTTTATAAATAGTAAAAAAAAAAAATTAATAAATAGTAAGAAAATGTAAGAGTACAAATTAAAATTTTTTTTATTAAATTTCAATTTAATTTATTCAATTTATAAAAATCTTTTTTTATTAATACATGAATTATTAATTGAGATAATTTAAAGACGATAATGTATCATGACATGAAATTCATTAGAATTAATATAATGAGAATTGATTAATTTTTTTATCATTAATATTTTGATATCTAAATGTATTCCGAGGACATCAAAATTTTATTTACAAATTTATAAGAGTAATAATATGTAACTAAAAATTTTGCAATCTTATATATATTATACAATTAAATCATCTTAAAACTTATTAGAAATTGGTTGATCAATAAATATTATTAAATAAAATTTAATCTAAATTTTATTATATCTTTTCTTATAACATTTTAATCATTAATATTCTTGTATGCAGATTTAACAAAAAACAGAGATTTAAATTTTGAATGTGTTGAACAAAATTCAAATATTAAGAGATAATTAATATATAATAAATACAATAGTGTAAATTAAAGTTAAATAAAATAGAAATATGCAAATAAACAAAAATTTTAACGTTTCTTTTTTATTAAATTGTGAATCAATCAGTGTTTTATATTAAATATATATCATGATTTCTTTGTTAAATATTTGAACTTTTTATATTCTTTATTCTTTTTAATGAGTAAAAATATATTTTAATATTATTCTAAAGATGGAATCAAGTATTGCTACGAAATGATTAATTTAAATAAAAATTCCGTATTATATCTAAATTTTATAACTTCAATATAAAAAAAAAAGTTTAAAATTAATATTAAAAATGTTAATATAATTTAAATCATACTTTATAACTACGTAATAGATCAAGTAATAGAACATGTTTTAGATTATTAGGACAAAATAGCTAGCCCCAAATATAAAAAATCGTAAAAAATCAGTAGATTCCTATTTTCTAAGATGCAACTACTTGTGATATTGAGCGATATTTTTATTAACAATTTTACCAAAAAAATGCATTTATTTTACTTTTTTTATTATAAAATAAAAATGTGTAATTTTAATACTATAGTATCAATAGACGAAGTGTAGATTTATGGAAAATTGATTTTTATATAAACCAAATGATAAATTAGAAGTGGATAAATTTTTAAAAAAATCGGAAAATTTTGAAAATAATTAAAAAATTTATAATTTTGTCACATAATTTTCAATAAATTAAGTTGTAATTTTAAAAAATTAAAGTGATTAATATGCATTTTATTTGTATAAAATTTATGTGTTTTATTTTATGTAAATATAAAATGGATTGTGTTAAAGTTGTGCACAACTTCGGCAAATGCTGAAGTATATGTATAACAATTATCCTTAATCTTTACAAAAACATTCTATTAAGTGTAACATTCTATTAATGTTAAAACAATTGTTTTAACATGAAAAGTAAAAAAACGATGCAACGTTTCCGAGCTTCGCATTTTTTACAGATTTTTCTAGAATGCAAGTCGTATTAAAACCAATAATATGTAGAAAATTATATATATAAGGGAGTTTTAGCATAAAGTTCATGATAATAATAGTGTGAGATTGGTGTTTAAACTAATTTAAGTATTTTATTTAAAAATCAATTTTAAGTCTCCATAATCTCAGATTTAAAAACTAATAGATTATTAGTTTTTGAAGAATACCGCTTTTAATTAAATTATGCGAAGATCTGTCAAATTAAAATTAGCTCAATGCATATACGATTTTAGATTTTTCAACGATTTTAAAAAATATAATTGTAGTACAAAAAAACCTGGACTTCATATTTAGCAAAAGTTTTTCAGATTATCCAAAAAAAATGCAGATAAAGGTGACCAAATAAGACGAGAAGTGAAGAGAGCAAGAATCGAGGGATTTTAATATATAGTAATATAACTATGTACACAACAAATTAACTCCTCATCTCTTCTTTTCCTCGTCTCTTCAGTCCTCATCAAACTTTGCATGTTCGGTCATTTTTGGTCATCTTTATCCGTATTTTTAGATAATGTAAAAGATTTTTGTTAAATATGGGATACATGATTTATTGTACTATAATTATATATTTAAAAAACATACAAAAAAAAATTAATATCGTAAAGCGTATTGAACTAATTTTAGCATAAAATTTTTTGGCATAATTAAATGGTAAATAGTATTTTGCTAAAATTAATAATTCAGTAGAACTAAAATTTTATTATAAATTTAAATTTAAATATAAATAAAGTGCATAATAATTTCTTTAATTTTCTAAAATTACAGTTAAAAATATTAAAAAGTGATAAAATCATAAATTTTTTAATTAATTTAATAATTGTCTCGTTTTTTGAAAATGTATCTGCTTCTAATTTACCAATTGATTTGTTTAAAAATGAATTTTTCATAATTTTATTAATTACACTTCGTTCATTGACATTATAGTATTAAAATTACAACATTTTATTTTATAAGAAAAAAATTAAAAAAAAAAACAATTTTTTGATGGTTGACATTTATTAATGGTTATTTTGTTTTCTTCTTTTGTTTGAGTAAGTAGGTTTTAAAAACCTTTAATTTATTTCCTTTTAATTTTACAATGAGTTATTTACAAATATATTTATATGAATATATATTATATTTTATCTATATTATTACTTTTATTTATATTGCTATCCAAATCACTTGTATTTATTTTAATTTGAGTGAGTAAATGAAAACTAAAGTTCAATAAACATCTTACCAATAATACCGAAAATAGTTTTCGAATTATCATTAAAAGTATACTTTAGATGCTAACAACATTGCGCCCGGAATGGAAAAGTACGATCCTGATAAGAGTGATTCGTTGATTAGCGTGTAGACGTTTTCAACTATGGATGGTGGGAGTGGATGAGAGTCACCCGGTGACATTTCCCTTTTCCCTTTCTTTTTTTCAACCCTTGGAGATGAAAAGGTTAGGGGTAGGATTGAATCATCGCGAGTGTTTGTAGAGTGATATGCGTTTAATCAATTGAATCATGCTTCATCTGTGTGTGGTTTCCTATTTTTCCGAGGGTAGGGATCAGATCGAAAAATACTTTCCCAATTTGCAAGTTTTTATCTATTCGTGGAGAAGGAATTGCTACTTGTCGCAAGTCTTATATTTTCATTTAACCCGGGAAGAATATTATTTTATTATTAGTTTAGATATAATACGATAGAAAATGGCTGGTAATTATTTTTCATTTTATTTTTTACGTATAATGAAGTGCAGTAGCGTTTTCGAGTTTTTTTTGTGTTGATGACTTCTTCGATATGCGAGCATTAAGTGCTCCTAGGAAGGGGAGGGGGAGTGATAATGCTTTTGTACATTCCTGTTTTCACCCTATCATTCACCTTTTGAGATATTTTTATATTTTGATTAGTGACACTTATCACTTTTTTAGATATAAATAATATTTTGTTTTGTATTATTGAGTTCTTAGCACAAACTGACTTTTCACCTTGCTCTGTTATATTATAAATTGCACAGCATCAGGAAAGTGTTTCAGAATTGAGTTTTAAGAAAGTAAATGATATATTTTTGAATAGTATTTAGAGAGAAGAGGGAGACAATCAAATTATAACTTTATTGATTTTAGATTATTTTATTAGTCATGTTTGACTTATCGTGATTATTCAGTAATTATTATTATATGGTTTGAATCATTAATCTATTAAAAACGTCGGAAAAGTCAGAAAAATTTCTGCAATTCTTAGGTCTAGAGCCAAATTTATGACATTATTTACCATGACATAAATTAATATTATTAGATTGGAAGCACATATTTATTGTTTTATTGTTGCGCGAAGCCAACAATGCCGGAGTAATATATTGATAGCTCTTTTCCTCAAATTTTCCTTCTCTGGTTTTCCTCAATTTTACAACAACACTCGAAGGGCGAAGGGACTAAAACGGGACTAAACTGGATTGTTGATGGAGATCGATCAGGATATTCGTGGCGCCAGATCCCATACTTCTGGTTTAAAGAGAGAACGTCCGGTATCCGCTTGCGGGCGCCTCATTTAAGAAGGTGCGCCACCTTCTTCTGGATTTCTTCTTCTTTTTTCTCTTCATCCTCGCTTCTCTCGAATTTGAACACCGAAAAACTCGGAAGGTAATTTTTATTCTTTTCTTGTCGGAATTTTTTTGACTACTTCCATCCATCTCTATTTCGTTTTTTCTTATCGATCCTTTCGTCATTTGCGTATGCGCGCATTCAAGATTTAATGACAAGTGGACGGACGGCAAGTTCTTGTTATGTACATTTTCGAGTTGACATTTTTTAAGTGTTGACAAGTAGTTTTTTCATTGGAAGTCAAACAAATTCTAGATTGTCTTCGGTAAAATTTTATCGGAACTGTATTCAATTTGCTTGTATATTCATGTTAAATATGAACTTTATAAATTTCATTGCCAACATTCTTTGATATTTTAAATTTGGTTTAATTTTTACCTCATATTTACCTAATTAATTTTTACCTAATATCAAATTAAAAATATGTAGAAACAGTAACCAATCTTATTGTCTAGTAACAATAACTACAAAAACAATTTAATTATCGACAAATGTATAAATTTAATATAAATATTGTAAAAAATATCAAATTAATCCTTAAATTATTTATTTTATATATTATAAAACATATTCATAAGTTCTATATATTCTGTATAAAAACATTAAATGAATGTTTTATTAAATTAATTTAATAAAATACCAATTTTTATAAAACTCTTTGTATCAATATTCAGAGATAACTTTCTATATTTATTTTATCACTCTTCCGCATTAAATTTGTTATAGATTTAATGAGTAATATGAAGATTAATTGCAATCATTTTTATATAATACAAAATTTTTAATAAATTAAGTTAAAATCTTAAAGATTATGATAGCATAACTATATTTTATTAATAATTTTATTTTTCTTATGTTGTACAATGTTACAAATTTTTTACATATTTTATGAAATTATTTTCTATGAACTACAAGTGTTTTGATTTGTACCGAAACACATTACTTTAATTAAAAGTTTGAACCGTTTAAATTGTCAATCTTTAAAATCTTAAAAAGATTGTTAAGCCGTTTTTAAATGTTTAGGATCTATGAGATCTTGTTTAAAATCGGAATAATTTAATATTTATTTTTTTTCTCTAGTGCTAAGTACATCTAATCATTAAGTATAGAATATTTATATAAGAATGTTTTCACCTTAATTTATATTAACACAATTTGAATCAATAAGATTATTCGAACAAAAAACTTTCATTTTATTACTATTGGTCAAACCAACATATTTATATAAAATCATTTGAAAAATTTATGAAGATTAAGGTAATCGAATACTTATTAATAAATCGATGTTTAAGGACGATTATTATTGATCAATAATAAAAGTAATTAAGCGCAATAAGTTGGTAATTTTATGACTTGGTAAATATTCGAAATATAAATAAACACATATGTAGATGAATGTGTACAGATGTATATCAAAATAAATTTTTAATTATAATAATTATTTTAGAATAAATTTTTTATTACACTGTTAATGTACAAGTTTATGCAATCTTATAAATTTCACATATTTACATTCATGCACTTTTAAGTTGATGACTTTACACAGCAATAGATCGATAAAGAAAAGTTTAAAAACAATGACTAAATAAATTAATTTATGAATTTTATTAAAAAAATTCAGTAAGGTGATTGATTTCGTTGTAAATATTACAAATTTATTAGTGTTTATATATTATATCATATTTATAATAATTTAAAATTATGCAATGGTACAGTATGTATCATTGAGGGATTAATATATTTCGAGGGTTTTGAATAATTTTATGAGAATTAAATACCTTAATAAACATAATAAACTGATTATATTTAGAGTAGTGTTCTTTTTATCGTATATTAATAATATTTCCGATTTTATGTGAATTATGTTTTTGAAAATAAAATAATTTAAATTGAAAGTATCATACTGATTAATTCAATTTTTCAAGGTGAAAAAGAGAAAAAAAAATTGTAGAAACAATAATATTAATTTTAAAAAAAATTATGAAATGAGAACAGATAATTGTAGATCATAATATTCAAGTACTAGCAAGAGAATTTTATGAATAAATTATTTCAGGTGTTTAGAATAATTGAATAAGGATTAAGATAAAATGTTATCAAACTAGATTATAATTATTATAATTTTTATTATTTAGAATTGTACACATTTCCGTAATTTACATTTGGATTTTTAAGCCAATGAATTTTAAATTAATTTGTTAATATATTTTATATAATGAGCAATTGATAAGAGTTTACTTTTAATTTTTATTACTTCCTTTTTAAATATTATATTCCTACTTATTATTACATGCATAATTAATTAATTTAAAATTTACATTTCCTTAAATTGAATACACTTCCTTTATTATTTACTCTATGTATTTCAATGATTTTTTTTTTAGGTAAAATTAGTCTTAATTGTACAAAAAACAGTATATAATGCGTACTAAGAGTATTTTTTTCTTTTTCTTTTAGTCCAATCAAGTTATTAAAATGAAGAAACTTCATTTTTCTAATTACACATTCAATTGATAAAAAATTTTTTTCTTAATATTTTTAATACATAAGCAACATTTAAATCATTTCAGAGACTTGAAAAGTGTCTAAAAGTGTTTGATTGGTTTCTGATAATTTTTTAATCTAATTTTTCATTGTATTGACAGTTATCAGAATGTTGATAATGCGAGATATACTATTTGCATTATGATTATATTAAATTAAAATAAAATATAAAACTTATTTTAAATATTTTTTTTTGTAAATCTTGTTCAAATTGTAGATCTGAGGTCTTATTTAAAACAGTGCACACAAATATTATTGTATCAAAGCCTAATAATTTAGATTTGTTTACTAAAAATAATAGGTAAATGATTTAGAATTAAAAAAAAATAGAATCTAAATATTATAATTTTTTGATTGTGTGTCATAAATATGCCATATATAAAATAAATATTTAAATTAATCAATTCAATTTTTTTGATAGAAAAATTTATAATTAAAACATAAAATTAAATTATAAGTATAGTTAATTAAAATACTCTAAAAGATTGGTATAAATAAATAAATTAAAAATTTTGATTGTTCTAAACAATAATTTGTTGTGTTTGATTTCATGAAAGGTCAAATTGCCGTTCTATATCATTACAATTTTTTATATTTTTAGCTTATATTTTAATACTTTTTGATAAATATAATTATTTATTTAAAAAAAGTAGTTGATACTTTGAAATATTAATACAAATTTCAAATTTATATAATTTCTGTAATTGAATATAATATTTTCAGCGTGTATGTTAATAATATACATTGTAAAATAAATTTATTAGAAAAATATAAGCTAAATAATTTGAGAATTTAATGTCATTGTATCAAAATATGTATAATGTTTGCATAAAAATTCATTATTGTTCAAATATACTGAAAATTTTATCATTTACTCCCTATCTGCTTGTAATAAGATAATAATTTAATGTCTAAAACTGTCATAAATGTAGGCCATAACTGTATTTTTCGGATAAATGGTGTAATTATTGTAAATATACATGTGCACATACTGATTTAATTCGGATTTTTAAACCAACACTTCAAGTAAACAGTATTATACATATATTTTTAATAAACTTAATTCACTATAACAATTGTTTTTTCTCTAATAACATTGACAAATCTAACAATTATTTCTTTTTTCTTGGCATATGTTAAAATAAATATATTTTATTCTCTGTGTAGTAGTTTGTAAATATTTCACGGCCTGGGAGCGTAAATGACATATTTGTCACCATGTACATGTATGTTTCATTTTGGAATACTCATGTTTGCGATAAAAAGTGTAACTTCACCCTTTGAGAGACCATTCTTTTTCGAAGAAGACCTCTAGATTGTTTTTCAATATTCCGTTATTACTCCGAGACTAAACCGATAGCAACTTTAAACTTACACATTGTCTATTCTTTTATTGTATCACTTTTATTGGTATTGGTTTTGAACCGCATAAATATGGATCGTGTATCTCTCAAAATTCCAGATACTTTGTAACGACAAGTACCACGGTTATGGGTCTCCTTTACTATGGAGCAACCGACTAAATTAATTTAGTCAATTTTAGTATTTAATATTTACTAGTTTAGTTAATTGTAATGATATGTCTGAAAGACAAATATGCATGGAATCTTCATTATCGTTTATGAAATAAATAACTGTTTATTGACAAATACACAAAGTTACTATTTATTTTTTTTGTAGATATATGTTGCGTGAATGTGTTTTTTATTTTTTGTTATCGCGTGTTTAATACTGATTTTGTGACGGAGTGAACGGACAACATTTGATAGATTACAATAAAAATAAAGATAGAGAATACATTAATTAAAATAGAATGAAGAACTCATATCTATTGGTTAACCTTAATTGTGTACACACAAAAAGGGATAAATTATTAATTGATACATAACTATTAGTTAGAGTAAATGCAAATTTTAAATTACAATATTATTTTTATTTAGTAAGAAAAAATTTAGAAATTGAGTCACTAAATTTATACAGTTTGTAAATGGAATTTTAGAATTTAATAAAAAAAGAAGTTTTATTGAAAAGAAGTTTTACTACTCATTCAAAATTTCTGATTATGCATGTTTATAAATATTAAAATAAATTTTGTATTTTTACAATTGAAACGTATAAACATAAAGTATTCTAGAATAATTGAAATAATACACAACAGAACACCATTATATTTGAGTATAATTAATAATTAGTTTTTAACTACATTAATTATTAATAAAATGAAAAGTTTGATTTGTATCAATTTAAACATTGATAATCTCTGTATGTATACAATATTTTTATTTTACACTAACTTATCAATTAACGTATCTATTAAAAGTTAAATGTATCATTAACAATTGAAAACAAGCGATACAAAAGGTAATCCATATAACAATAACATATCAAAATTTCAGTTTTCTCCCTTCATAGAATTATTTTATTGAATCTAGAAGATACTTTTTATGTTAAAATAAAATAAAAAAATCATTAAGAATAACAGATTAAGTTTATACCTAAATGTTAATCATTCATAATCCCTAATAACTTAATCTTTAAAAAAACAATGATATAAGTATCGACAAAACATGTTCACAGCGAGAATTAAAGAAAAAAAAAATAAAATAATTAGCTTTTGCATAGCCCAAGAAAAACTGGTATTCGCATAATATTCGAATACACTTACTCTGCGACATGGGATCCCCTGGCTCGTCCTGCAACTTCACCGGCGAGATCTTAAGAGTCCTTGGTGGACCCTGGAGGCCCAGTGCTCCAGGACCTGCACCACTTCCCGGTCGCTGCATCATGCTCAGCGTTATACCGGCCGCCGGTTCAACGCCGCCTTTGCACCCCGCCGCCTCTTCGCACGGTGACCTTCGAGTAATCTTGAAGTCTCTCAGTAACCTTAAAAGCTCAGCTCAAACGGCGTCCAGTTCGTCGTCGCCACATCGATCCCACACCCATCCTGGGTCGCGAACTTTCACCCGAAACTCCTGCACCCGCGTGTAGTCTCGTTGACTTTCACCTAAAAAACTCTCGAAGCAATCTTAATGCGTTCCGGACTAACACTGACTGATACCCACGCGATGACGGCCCCCGTTTCACCGCCGTAACCGGAGCCGCCAAAACCGCTACGACGGCGCGCGCATAGCCCCGCCTACCGCGAAAGCCCATTGGCCGACGTAAGTGGTGCCCCTACAAAATGGCCGCGACTCACGCGCTAATAATCGATTCCCGCCTGTTCGGGAGGAAGCTGCTCGCCCTGGTTTCGAGGTCAGAACCACGGCATCTGTGGGGATGATTAGCGGCTTGCCTTCGTATCGACTCTTCCCTTTCACGCTTTTTCTCGGTAGAATTGCGAGATCTGGATCCGGATTTCTCCAGTATGAAAGTAGCAGTGACTACTTTGGATTTATTTTTCAAAAGTTTTCTGATCGTTTTATTGAATTTCAAACCTTAAATTTCTGCGTGTATTGGTCAATGATTATCATGATGAAGTATTGCCTTTTATTTAAGGATTTCTGAAAAGGATGCTGCATAAAATTTTGCGGTCCACCCACTTGCTGTTTGTTGATAAAAGAATATAAAGCGAATTTTTTTATTCTAATTTCGACTGGTCTTTCCATTGTTCTTGACAGATAATAATAACGGACCTATTAAAAAGAAGAGACAAGGACTAGAATCACAGAGTTCATAGATGGCAAGGTAATGCACGTTTGATCAATCATAAATTAGATGAAAGCTCATTACAGATGTCCGAATAAAATAAATGACAGAAGGACAATTATGAGTTAAAAATAAGTTAAATAGTCACCGTTTTTGCATTCGGCAAATCGTCTACTTTTTCCCCATTATTATTCTCGCTTCACATCATTATCATCGTCAGATTTTTGTCGAAAGTGTCAGCAAATCTCCTCTTTCGAATTTCACTAGGATTATTACTTTGAGAAGTTTCATGTTTTTTGTGATTGACAGCATTACTGAGAGTAAGTCGACATTTACAAAATCAAGATGTCTTTGCAAATTTTTTTCTGATGCATTTCGAGATTTTTTTTATCTTTTTATTAATTTACAACAAAACATATTTATCGTGCTTATTTTACATTACTATGTATTGTTATTACTTTGGGAAATGTATTTATACAATATATTACTACTCTATTTTTTCTTTTAATATTTTTTATACCATCTACGTTTTGAATATCGTTTACTCTTGGTCTTTTTCTTCTGTTCTTTATTTTTGGATACATTAATAAACTTTCCGAGGCTAAAGATATTTAAAATTTTTTTTTATACTCATATTTATATATAAGAAAACGTGGCATATAAGTAACATGTTAAAAATACACTTGTAGTTTCACGTTCCTTTTTTAATTTGAACGTTCTTCAATAACAAAAATTTTATACTTTGGTAAAAATATATCAAATCTGTGTATATTATAAAAAAGATAAAAAATCATTTTAACAGATCTTTTTTACGTATTTATTTATAAACGTTTACTATAATATTTAACAAATCTTAATATTTTTACCTTTTTATTAATTTACGTAAAAAATATTTTTATACATGAATTCAATGATTCCTTTAAAATTTAAATCGAAGCTACTTAATTTCTAGCTGTATATATATTTATGTTGTTTTAAATTGAGTACAATAATAAAAAACTATTTCTAGTAACATATAATGATTAACAAAAAACAGTGTTTTGATTTTATAAAATAAACATAAATAAATATAACGTGCTCGAGTATTATTATATTTAATATTAAATGTAGTTAGTGAATTGTTATAAAGAAAAAGTCAATTGTTCATTTTAAACGCCAGACTGCCAATAAAAATAGACATTTTGTATGAAAATTTTAATTCCACAACTGGTTTTTGGACAAATAAAGTCCTCTAATTTCTTCGATAATTTATTCTACTAAATTTATTAGTCTTAAAGAAAAGTACTAAGGATTATTAAATATATATTAATTATATTTATATATGATAAGGGGTTTGAGTATATATATTAACAAAAATATATATATCTATGTATTAGAGAAATATATATAGAAAGTTGTTTAGAAAAATAATCGTTAAATTTTTGTAAAGAAAATATTATTGAAATTAATTTATTGCGTTTTGGTTAAAATTAATTCGATTTATTATTATAACTATTTTTTTATGATATTTTTTAACGTTTTCTTTTAATCATAAATGAATAAATTTGTTGTAAATACAGTAATATACGTGTGTTAATTCTTTTTGGACTTTATTGCTTTTTCAATAGGCCATTTATATAATTTTTGATAAAAATTCTAATAGGTATATAATGATATTGTTGAAATAATTAAAAATATTTTATCTTTTTTGAAACAAATTCCATTAAAAAAAGTAACAAACATCAATAAATTAAATGAAAATAAATAGTTTTCATTTTGTCAGAAAATATATGCAAAGCATATTATTTTTTTTGAGCTGTTACATTTCAAATAAATTATTTTAAAAAAATAGTTGTTATTATTTTTTAGATTTACAATTTATTTACTGTACTAGAATTATTTTATTAAATTTCTATTATTACACCAGTAGGAGCGGTTTCAAGTACCACAAAAAAACTAACATCTTTACTATGCACGTATGCCATGCTTTCAATACTACTTGATCAATTACTCGAATCCAAGTAATTGTTATCTCAATAAAAGTAAATAAAAAATAGATCTTTTCAAAAAAACGTACAAAATATCATCAATCGAAGAACAAATCATCATTCACACATCGAACGACAATCGTGAGAGGTGATCGCAACTCAAATTTTAAACTCTTAAAACCTTGTCTTTTCTATTTTTTTCTATTTCCGGGCCGACAAAGGATGCCGACAAGAAGCAGATGCTCAATTCTCCGAGGAACCACTTCGTATGAGTGGCTCGGGGCTTCTGCGCCATATACTGACAGCTCCTCAGGATTTTTGCTGGTAGTGACCCGGAAAAAAAGTCCTTCTGAGCATCTTTTGGAGGAGCTGATGCACCACCTCCTTTCTTTCTTTGACTTACAATAAATGAACTTGTCTCCTAAAGAGGAGTTGCATTATTGTATACAAATGTAGCATTATTTACTGAAAATTCTCCTCATAGTCAAGTAACTATTGAATTTCCAATATAAGGTACTACTGATAGTAAATTAATAATTACTGTTGCTCCTCAGAATGATATTTATCCTCATGCCCGTACATATCCTATATATGAAATTATTATTGGTAATAAAAAAATAATTACTTCAAATCCTGGTTCTTCTCACTTGAATGTATTATAATATAAATCTCGACTAATGTTTTCTAAATTATAATCTGAAGTTATAATATGAAAAGGACGTGGGTATCGATATTATTGTTATTGTTATTGGGATTTAAAACATAAATACTGCTTCGAATTTTTATGTTTAAACTGAAATAATCTGTATTGCCTGACGTGACAGTGGATTTTGCCTAATTTTTATAAATGAACTCGTGCAATTTTAAAGAGTTATTAAAGCCACTAAAAAGCAATTACTATTCGATTAGATATTATTGTGTTTAATATTGTTTAGTTGCTAAATGCCAATGACAATATAAACAAAATTCATCTTGAATTATTGTCTCGAAATTGATTCATTTATTAAAATCATTAATGAGCCAGTCCGAGAAAAAAAAATTAGTGAAAGTAAAAAAGACCTTTGGCATCGTTCTTCAATAAGTTAAAAGAACAATATTTTTTTAATCGATATGTGATGAGGTTATACAAAATTTTATGCATTGCATAAATCATTAGATAAATTCAGCTCGATCAGATAAATAAATAAAAAGGAGAAAATTGGAGAAATTTTAATAAATCGTTAATGTACATGTTGCGAAAAAAGGGCACCTAAATACTCTTAAATAAAAGGCTAAATAAGAGATACGTGTGTAAAAAAAGGCGAAAATCATGGAACGATGGATAGCTAAATCGTAAAAGTTATAGCCTGGAGCCGCCAATTTTTAATTTGTTAGGCAGGCTGGGAAAAAGCTGCTTTGGAATACGCAAATCCAGAGGTAAATTGTCGGAAAGGTAAAAGCTGGGCTATCCAGTCTCATTTTTTTTGCGTTTGAGTTTTTGGAGTTTTTTTCGGAGGTAATTCTGTTCGGTACTTTTGTAATCGGGTGAACTGATATGGCCTTTTTAAATACGATACTTGAGTATGTTAACTGGCAAATATAAGATTGTATCGCGCGAAGCCGGCTGGTGTAATCTTAGGCAAAAAATTATTTCGTTCTAAATGCACAAGAAGAAAGCATGTAAATTAATTGTTATTCATCAAAAATAGAATAATGGACAATATCAATCTGCTTTCGGTGAATTAATTTATATTTTTAATTTAAAATACGTAAAACGGAAGACACTTGTTTGCTTAGGGCAAACACTACTCACAAATTAAAATCGATGTTATAGTTGATTAAAGACTAGAAAAATGTATCTACGAACTCCTATTTATACCTTTTTTAGTGGGCACAATACACTATAAATATCTGCGAGATTAAAGTAAATTTTTTTAAGACCTTCAGGCAAATGTCTAAAAGGTATTGATTTTCAAAAAACTTTTCAAGACACTTTAAAATTTTGACATGATAACGAATATTAAAATTCTGATCCCTTTAAAAGTACTTGATGAACACCTTTATTTTTTGTATGAATTGGGTTTTTTCATTGGTCAATGTGGACATATATGAAAAGAGCAACTAAATGGAAACAAAAACCCATAGATCATTGAGGAAAAAGATGTCGCAGGCTTGAAAACTTCAATGAACCTAAAATAAGCTTTAATACTTAAAAGCCCTTATATTAGTTCCTAACTCCGAGGACGTCTTATGGTGCATTGCATAATACCCCTGTAACCTCAAAAAGGTCGGGGATTTTCCGAGGAAAAGCGTCTTTTCGCGGTCAGAGCATTTTTGCGTTTGTGATGCAACTGTCTTGAATGTATAAACACGGTGTAAGGCCTTCCTCCCCACTCTTTGAATTTAGTCTTGGATGCTGTTTTCCGGTGGAGGAACTTTATAAATTGTAATCTTAAATCAATATAATTTTATAATATAATTATATATATTTAAATTTATTAATTATAAATTTTAAAACCTTTGAACTTTTCCTTGTTTCTTTTCACTTTACATTTATAGCTCAGAGGATCTCATAACTGATGTAAAATAAATCTTGCGTGAGTGGATATTTGTTTAAAAAAATTTTCCCAAAACACGAGGGAAAAAAGTAAATATTCTATTGCAATTAACAACCGATAAATTGATTTTTAAATTACAAAATAAGGCAACAACATTGAGCAATGCTTAGCTGCTAATTTTATAGATATTGGAAAAGTGTAAACAATGTTTTAATTATTGTATCTTGCGAGTAATATTTATTACTTCACCTAAAAAAAGCAAGAAAAGAATGTTTTGTAAACGTTAAAAATCAACTCTATTATCAAATACGAAACAAAAATACGTCAAAATTCTGGGAAGATTTATTATAACTTTTATAATTTTGCAGTGAAGTTGTAAAATCTGAAAACATGTTTTAAAAAATTATTGTCTTTGTGCACTTTTTATTTACGTACATATTTATTCTACAAAATAAATTTTTAGCTTTGATAATTAAAGATACAATTTTTTACTTTACTATAATTAAATTATTTAAAAACAAAAAAATAAATTAAGATAATGTCATTTTTTAAAAAATTTTTTGATCTTTAATACTACTAGAATTAAAAAATTGATTTTTTCTTGAAATTTTTTTAATATTTTTTATTATTTGTTTATAATAAATACTATGTTTAAAATAAAATATTTATAATCATATAATTATTATTTATAAATATGTTAGGTTACAAAATATTTTATTATGAAAATGTTATTCAGATTCAAATGAGATTAGTATTTTACACTCTAGCACACATTATATATACTCTATATATTTTAAATACGCTTTATTGAAGATATTGCAAGTAATTAATTAATATTAAATTTGAAATTAAAAGAGTATAATTAGTTTTAAATAATTAGTTTTATTTAATTGTATTTATTTTGTATATTTAATCGATCAGTTGATTTTCATTAGAATAATTTATAAAATATATATAAAAAATATTTCTGTAATTATATCAACTGAGCAGTATTTTATTTTAGTATTTCTAATTAAAGGATTTATTTTTCAGTCAAATTAATAATCAAATAGATTAATAAAAAAAGTTAGAAAATAAAAATATGTTTTATTAACTTTATTGATTGAATGATTAAAATTATTGTGTAGAGATGTGTTGCGAATTGATATTTTTAAAGCGTTCTATTTTAATAAAAATCAATTAATCTGTTGACAAAAATATCAAATTTTTGATTAATTAAAAATCGTTGAATTATTTTTAAAATGTTAAAAACTGCTAAAAATAAAATTTGTAATAAATTATTTCTCTTTACCATAGTATTTGAATGTTTTACGCTGCTTGTTTGTATATTAATAAGTTTGCATTGATATTTAATACGACAAAGAATTAAAAAGTATCAAGTTGGTGTACGAAACTCACATTTACAAACAAAGCTAATATTGTGAAAAATCCTGATAGACTACCATTTCGAACATCATACAATAGTACTCACCATTAATAGCATCAGGCCACGATTTTTTTTTGTATGGATTTTTATGGATGGCACACACAGAACAGACTTATGTGCGCTTTTTTGGCTTTTTCCTCTGATCTTCACAAATTCCATTCGATCTTAAGAATTTTCCAAGGTATGCTTTTGACCCAAATACGTGAATACGTAACTTGTGGATGCCCAGTGATTCCACTGTTCAGATACTGTGGATTGATGCTAATCTCGTCGAGAAAAACTGTAGTGTGAACCCTATGATAAATAGGAAAACAGTTTTCGAACTTCAGTACCTGGGCGATCGACCTGGTAAATCCCCACTTAGAGATAGAGTCAAGAAATCTCGCAATTTTTGAGGATGTCCTACGAATCCCCTCTACATGAAATTGAAGCTAAACTCGATGGGGGGTTAACGAGGAGGGTCAGGTAAATAAGCACACAAATGCAAACGTTTATTTCTCATAAATTCCGGGTGCTGACAATGTTTAGATCCGGAATTTTTGGTCCATGCGGATGTTACCGCGGAACCCGACGATAGTGGCGTAATCTTTGTAGATGTTATTTGGGTATTGGGTTGGTGTCATGGTGCTTGTTCTTGTAGAGACTCAAAACTTTGTGATGTGGAGGAAATGGAATAGAAGCGGTTGGCGATTTCTTTAGGTTAAATCATCCTATGAAATATAGTTTTACCTGTGTTCGCAAAAGGTAGGACAAATCCCCGTAGTTGACGTAATGAAGATTGACTTCCGATTCAGTTAAATCCGTGCCTTTTATCATTTCGAATTTGTGTAACTGTATGACTAACCATTTTTTTCACCACATTATTCTGTGTACCGTTGTAGATTTTGTAGATTGTACAATTTTTGAAAATTTGTTTTAGTTTTGTGGATGTCTTTTGTTTTTTTTTTTATCTTTACATTTCCATTACTTGTAAGACTTACTTTAATTTTACATATTTTCTAGATAAAAAAAGGTACAAAGTTCATAGTTATTTTACACAAAATTGTTAAAAATGTATCACTATTGTGAATTTTAAAAAATTTTGAAAGATCAAATACATTCCTATTGTACATAAAGATTTTAATTATTTAATAAATTATTATATAGATAAAAAATTTATAAATTATTTAATATTTAAAAAATTAATTTACTTTTATAAAAGCTTATATTTTTTCCATTTATAACAATATGCATTTAATTTATCTAATTTTTCAGATAGACCAATAAATATATTCTGATACAATCGATATTTTAAATATTAGTTTATTAGTATATTGATAAATATTTGTATTGTAATATTTGTTACTAAAGTTCTGCAAATAATAACAAGCAAAGTTGAATTTTCATTATAAATTTATATTAAAACAAATTGTAAATTTATCTCATCTTTTTTTGAACAAAACATGTTTAATAAATTAAAATGAAATTGTTAATCTTTTGATTAAAGTTCAAAAAATTGTTTTTATAATTATATTTTACTTATTATAACACCTATTAATTTTTTATACAGGTTATTTCTTTACAACGTATGACGTAATGTTTCCATAATTTTTATTACTTTCCTCTTGTATTTACCATTTTAAAATGCTGGTTTTTAATGTTATTAACTATATAAACGTCAATAGACATTGTATTAGAATGATAATTGGATATCATAATATTTAATAAGACGGATTGTAATTGGAATTTTTATTCAATAAGATTATAGTAGGGATGGTATAAAAAATTGATTAAATTTTGTTTTTTTCATTAAGAAAAATACCAAATCTACAACTTTTTTTAAACAATCACGGGTTCAGACCCAATAATAATAAGTAATAAAGATTTTTTATAAATAGCCATATTGTTGATCTAGATATTTGTAACACGCCTCAGGACGTTGAGTAACGTCTAAGAATGCGTACTCATGCTTTACCTCTAAAATGTTCTTTGTTTTACAAAATTCCCAGAATCCGAGTCTAACCTTTTTTTTCAGCCGATATATGTGCATTTCCAAAATTTCTGGAATTTGAAACCACGACGAGTCTACCAAGAGAAGTGACTCCTTCTGAAAATTAAGATTTGAACTTGGACTTCGAACCACACACTCCAAGTTCACTCGCCCGGGCGATTCTGAAGCACCGCCCGGAGGTTATTCAATAAGGTAAAAGCTTACGAGGGCTGTTCCTGCTTCTTGTCGGAATTCGACGAAGGGGATTAAAATTTCCTTGGATTTAACAGGGCATTAGTGGGATGGCGAGTTCTATCGCGATAGAAATGGAGTAGCCGATAGACTAATTTGATACGAGGGCTCAGGAGTTGACCTCATACCTATGCTCGGATTTTTCAGATGCCAGAGCCATGTTTTGAGCTTCTTATCAAGATTTTTTCCTTCCACCTCCTTCGTCGAGTGAAAGTGTAATATCGCCTGGAGACTTTACGACGTTTCTCGGCTTCCTTTTTCCTCTTTCATCTCAATAAAATTCGAATGAGGCGCCCTTTTATGTCCTGAACAAGTCGTAGTAGCAGAAAAATTATATAATAAAGAGCTTCGAACTTTAATGTTTTTTAAACAAAAAATTTTATAAACTAACTAATATATGATTTAAAGGAGAATTCATCGAAGGATCGATTTTTTGTATAGTAACCGAGAGTTTTTTTCATTTTTAAAAAATAGATGAAATAATTTAACATTTATCATTTAAAAATAACAATTAAACACATAATTCTCTAAAATAATTTCATTTTTAAGGAAAAATTCATCGAAGGGTGTGAAAGATGTCCCCTATTTCTGTATCTCGTGTAATAACCTAGGACGTCTTTTGTTTTTAAAAAATAGATGAAACAATTTAAAATTTATCATTTATGATTTTAATATCAATTGAATTCTTAATAAAGTTTCTTAAATCATTGTAGATACAATACCACTCCCGCAAAAGGAAATAACCAACTATTCAAATCTTGACAAATATTATTCAAAGTTCCATTTTGATATCCTCGTTTGCATTTAGGAAATTTTGTTTTTTCTTCAGATGAATTATTGTTTCACACTGCATATTATATACAATAAATTTGGATTTCGTCTAATTATGCAAATAAGTTTTAGTAGTTTGCATTAAAAGTCCAAGTCTTTGCATCAAGTATCGCTCCAATCTGCCCAAACTAAAATATTTATAAATCTTGAAAACACATGCTGATGTTTCTCAAAGACCCACCATTTTTTTTTTAAAATATCTCCTGTTATTGTTTTGGAAATTTGTGTCATCATCAGTTGTGGTTAATATAATGGTCATCATTAAAAAATAAATGAACTCGGAAAGATTTTAATATCGCCGGCTTAGGTTTCGTGTGATATTAGTCATCGGGTAGAGTTTGAAATGATAACAAGGAAAATCTGTCTATAAAAAAATGTCTAATATTTTCGAAAGATCGTTAATCTTCATACTGTAATTCAAAGACTAAGTAGCATTCCGCAAATAAACATCTCGCAAATACTTGTAATAAGTATACCTATTTATATTATTACATTTATATTATATTATTTACATATATTGTAATTATTTTTTAAAAATTCTGTACCTTCCGACAACTGTTCGTTTAATTTTATACAATTTTTTTATATTTAATAAATTTAAAAAAATTTTAAAGTAACGTGTATTTATATTCGAAAATCGAAAAATTTTTTAATTCGTTTGTTATTAAATTAAATCTATCAATTTGAATATATATATTTATTTTTTTTTTTAAATAATATTATACATTTAAAGTTTAAACTTTGGCAACATTTCCATAAAAATTCGCAATAAAAAAGATAAAATATTTCTATCATTTAATTAAACTAAAATATTTTTAAATATAATCATTATAATAATAATTGTTATAACAATTGTATGACGTAGGTATTCTTTATAAAATGTCCTTTATAAAATATTTTTTAATTCAGAATACTTAAATGGTCGAAATTTGTTTTAAAGTTTTAATTAGTTTTTTTTTTTAATGTAAGTAAACTATATATTTAATCGAATGTGTAAAAATTAATTCTATTTCTAGCTATTTGGATCTTATTCATTTTATTTCTATATTTTAATGAAAGTAAAGTTACATCCAAAATATAAATATCTATTTAAATTTTACTTGTTATTACGTATATAATATTATTAAAAACATTATTAACTACAACCTAATAAAATTCAATTTTTAATTAAATAATTAATTTTTAATTAAATAATTAATTTTTAAAGATTGTTTTGCAATATATTACTATTTAATTTTACACGTGGCTAAAATATGATTTTAGAATATAAAAAATAAATTTTTACACACTATTACAAGTAATATAAAAATGCCTAATGAAATTACAAGTTTTCTTCTTCTGTTCTTTTAGTATTATTTTTCACACAAATTATGACAATTTAAAATTTTTGCAAATTATTCAATTCTTTTAATATAAAGTCGTGTAAAGTTGTACATTGAAAATTAAAAAATAGAAAATAATAGCTTCTGTTTATCAAGAAAAAGTTTGTAGATTTAGTGTTTATATAGATTTAATAGAATGATTAAAGTCGACGTGTTTGAAATGAAATTTATATTTATATATTCATATTATTCTAGATTTATATTTATAGTATTCTAAATATCAGGATAATTTAACAGTAAAAATAGTTAAATTTCATGATGTTACTGTTCAATAAAATATAGATTAATGGACAATAAATAATACTGGGCTTTTAATTCACATGAACTGATTTTTATTTAATGAGTTATTTACGAACCTCTAAAAACTGATCATTTTTCATTGATTAAGCAAGTAACAAATCCAAATTTTATTGCGCATAGTTTTTATAAACAAAAACAAGGGAAAATCACCTAAAGAAAGTGAAGACATTTGATGAAATTACTAATTGTTCATAAGAATAAGTTTGGTCTAAACATCTTATATTTGCAATGTTGCCTAATCACACCTCATCCCCAAGCAAAGAGGTTAGGAGGTAAATTTGTAACCAACCATCATTATGAATGACAAATGGGATTGTTTATGAAAAAGTTTACTCCGGCAGTAGATCGAACCAGCTCATTTTATGAATATTCCGAGCTCAAAATTTCGAGGCTCTAATAAAGTTTACAAATATATACATATACAAGAATCAGAAAGGTTTTGTGTGCCCGACGTATAAAAAGGAAGAGAGAGAGAGAGAGAGAGA